>DWEM01001242.1:0-14962 GCA_018245935.1 Agara belti belti | reverse complement strand
CGTATACTAACAGGTAAAGTTATAAAAGCAACGAAATAGCGATTTTATATAGAATTAGATTATAACCATATTTGTATTACATATATATATTATTTATAAATACTTATATTATCGATCACGGAAACGACGCGTAGCCGTAAAATATTCGATGACATCATTTTTCTACGTACGTTACGTATCATAGAATGCATCTTTCTGCTTTGAAACCACAATGACGGAACTGAGTATTGTGTGGGATGGCTAAAACTTTTCACAAGCACAAAAACAAATACTTCACATTGAAATCGTTAAGTATGAATAAGTTGTAATTGAAAAAAAAATTATCGAACCGCCAGATTCTGAAGATCATAATATCTACATACATCTGCGCTAAAAATAGAAGCCTGAACGTAAATCCAGTTTGTCAATAACGTGACTTTGCAGCTTTATATAATATCTACAGAAGCTTACTATAACGCCGACATCTATTCAAGAGTTATACTCGTAAAACACATACATATTACCAATATAAATTGTCACTGTCTGTCTCGACGCTTTTATATCAAAATCGGTCAATTTATTAATTAGATAACTAGAAATTTTGGAAAGACAAGATAAGATAGAAAGTAATTTGTTTAAAACCTCCCTTTAGAAGGGTAAGGTGTAAGGGTAAAGTGTTTAGATTAGTGTACGAAACATATCGCATGTAACAATAACTATCATTTTTATATAATAACAGATAAATCAATGCATGTGTTAAAGTAATACATTTTTAATAATATACAGATATCGCACTGGACTAAATAAAACAAACAAACCATGATCATAACGTCTATACAATACGTCGATACAAAATGTATCTGAATCGGAGCAGTGAACAGAGGGTCATAAGGCGATGAATCCTCAACTTTCATTAGACAACCGGTTGTGCGTGATTTGTCTTGCACTCAGCAACTCTATAATTGTTCGGAAGTCGGTATCTTGAAAGTGAATTACGCAAAGCAATAATTGAAAAGACTAACTGTCAATTGACTTAAAACACGTATTAATTATCATGTAAGGTTATAAAGTGTTACTCGTAGTTATGGTTGCAAGAAGGTCCGACCTTTGAACTCGGATAGTGGTTTTAAGGTTCCACTAAAAGGTCTAAGCCCTTATAACATATAATATAATTGGTAAGCATAATAATATGTGTGCCGAAGGTAAAATCGTTTTGCGGCGATGTAGAGTTAATAATATACAAGTTGAAGCCCTTTCACCCTGTCATAATAATTATAGAGATAAGACGTGACGACTTGCTGTCGCGTTTGAACTCTACACAAGAGCGATCTAATACAGTACCGTACACGTATTAGAAATTATTGGAAGTTTATTAAAAATATTCGATATTATATTAGGAGTTGAATATTGATATACATCTTGAAGGTTATTAGTACTCACAAAGTACGCTCAAAGTTGTTGACTGATATCGGGGTCAAGGATGGTACCTAAAATCGACTGTCGCTTTGACCTGTGTCAGAGTGTGTTAACACTTCCATTACTGTAATCATGTTAAGTTTTTAAAGACAAGGTGTTATTTTACTTTCTCGTTAACAGATCAAATAAATAAACGTCAATAAAAATGCAGTTCGACGACAAAGTCATTGTATCTGGTTGATTTTATTATCGGGCTACTTTGTGGTCAAGTAATAACTATAAAATTACATTCTTTATTAGCTCTTAAATTTCATTAAATTGGCGGACCAGTGATAACATGTAGCCTTCCCTTTTCCATTTATATATGTGCAAAAATTTCAATAATGTATGAATAACAATATTTTCAGAGAGCAATAATGTTCGGGAATTTCTAATGAATGACGTTTTTGTTTATGTTCCTCTGTGTCTTGATATCAAATAATCTTATAGATATAAGTCCATTCTATTATCCCCAATGTAATAAATTAAGTTGAAGTAAACATAAAGAATTAATATTCTTCTAAGTTAAATTAAATTAAATTCTACTTAAAACTAGGTAGTACATAAATACAACTTGTACCTACATTATTTTGTTGATACTAAAATAAATTTGAATTTAATTATCTACTCATAATCGTATACGTAACACTAGAAGTTGAAGATGAAACGTAAAAGTGTATAATGATGAAATTGAAGTTAGGAAGATATCTAAAACTTCAAATATTACATTGTACATTTGTATAAAGAAAATTGACGACAAAGGAAAAGTAAAAGGCATTATGAAATTGAAATGAAGATAGGTATCCTATTATAGTTTTAAAGAACCATTACGCACATGCTTGTTGTTTGCTTGGTAACGCAAAGTGATTTTCTATTGTTATTTTTACGAGTTGATGGGCCACGCGAGCCTCCGGCGGTTCCCAGCCGAAATCTACACCTCGCCCGCTCACCGAGAGCTGACGCTTCAAATTAACTATGTGTCTAGTAATTTTCGCAGCGGCCACAGTCGTACCTACTATTTCGGTTTAACTAAGCTATTCAAATTGCAATGAAAGTTGTATTTATTCTGCATTTCGTAAGCTAATGTGAAATATTTAGGTTAACTAAATGTTTTACATAAGAAATGGACTATACCTACATAATAACGATATGATGAGAATTTCAGAAATCTAATTTGCATCACACTTTTAACGCGGTTTTATAAATCCTCTGTCAAGTTTTTTTACCATATATATATCATTAATGGATTTAAAATGAAGAACATTAAAATATCTATATGACATTATGAATTTTTACGCCTTTTAATTTACATAGTAATTGGTTTAGGCTTTTAAGTAGGTATGTCTTTCGAAATGCACATTTTACTCTCAAACAATAGTGAATCCAGAGCATTGTAAATTACTCTTCTGAATAAAATTAAACGCATCATAAAATCCTATTAGTTACATCCGGAGCCGGAGCTTGCCATACCGAATCTAATTCTGACATATCAATGTCACGAGAATACAATCGATGTACTATGGAGAGCCCACGCTAAGCAAATAAAATTCTCAGCGCAAGCATTTCCGGTTTAAAAAACCGAATTATACGTACCTACCATACGGAAATTCTTCAGACGTCCGTTAAACAACGCTAACCACAGAATCTTTATTGTTCAGTGCATTACTTACGCAACTTATCATTTCCTCTTCGTGAGAAATTGAACCTCAAGTCATCGCGTTTAGAGAGCAGAAGGAGATATTCTGATTGGTTTTGAGCGATAATTGTTGATATTGCGAGTTGTGCATGAAGGATATGTATCTGCAGTTTTTAGCTTTTAGCTACTAATTTATAATACCTAATTCTCAGTTTAGTACGTCAAACCTATCGCTATAGCGATCACAAATAAGGTTTTTATGAGAGTCAAGCCAGTAGCAATAACTTCTTTGAGTTATATTTTAGGGTTATAGACAGAAGCTGCTCAGAGATGAGGCTCATTAATGGTAGTGTAAGCCAAGGCTCCGTATCTCCCACGCTGTTTATTATACATGTCATTTAAATTTTGCAACTAACAATAACATCGACTGGCGTGCCAATGGCGGTATGAGAGATGTTTTAAAAGAATCTAAAAATCTGAGTGAGGAGATAGTTTTAAGTTTGCCTAGTTAATTTGTACAATATACAATAGATGCGATTATTTATATGCACATATGTCTAATTTTAAAAGCTATTGTTAACGTATTAAAGGATCATTGCATCGTAAAATATTTACTGTTTTATTTAACAATGTCCAACATTTATAGAGTAATAAATAGAACAAGCACGGTTCTGGCGCATTTGGAGTAAGCACGCGATTTCAGATTGACCTAATAGGGAAGAAAGAGAGAGTTTTCTTAACGTTAATATAAATGGGCAATAATTATGACCCGCTAGAGAGGAAGGCCGTTCGGCTGGTCACGCGCGCATCCACCGGTTTCTTTCTTAGAATTCTATGGCTTGCTCGAATCACAAATCGGATTCGTGAACTTTTCTGTGCTACCACAGAATTAATACGTATCTTGTATCGGGTGCACAATACTTGTAGTATAACAGTTGAGAGGTGAATTTGTAAGACGTATCTATTTATATCTATCTTCCATATTGAAACGTCTATAATTTAAATAAATTCCTTCATGTAAAAAAGGTTTGTTAATTTGTTATTGCTTCATCTTAATAACGTGAATAGACAGTTTGTATCTGATTTCGATTTGTCGGATCACTAAATAATTTTATAAGACGGTGTACTCTTGGCGCGTATTCTTGTTTAATTTTCAGTTACAATTCGATAGTCATCCCTGCTCGCCCTACACGAGATCAACTCCGTCCTATTGTTCATTCATTTATGTCCTTAGGTCATGTTCACCGTAATTGGATCCAAAACGTTTTCAACATATCGTCTAACATAATCGAAATGATTTTTAATTTGACTATGTCAACGGGGATTCGTCGCAAATCGACAACAATAAATTAATTTTGCAATACGTGACATTTAATATGAATATGAATAGCGATTTATCTTAACTTTAATCATATTTAAAATTTGATCACTGTAGGGAAATAGAGCAATAACTTCGGATTGATTTCGTTAGATACTATATTTGTCTTCGGATGGCAAATTTATTTTAGATCTGTCTTAAGTTATTGTATAATGTCTATAAATTATTATAATATAGTCGTTTATATGCTAAAAGTGATCTACTTTGTTTTAAAATTGGGCTAAATGACATATTTGGAAATAAGATTTGCGCTCACGTCGGCATATTATAGACTTTTAAGCGATCAATTTCATACACTATGAAATAACAACGAGATCTAAAGGAAAGCATCTTATTCTGCATGGTATACTATTCATTTGTATTATTTGTATGTAATAAAACATTGATGTTCAGATTTAGGATTATAATAAGTCTGAGCGATACCAAGCTGATGTGTTTTTGTGTTATGAATTATTATGTATCTGAATACATAAACGTAGTCAGGATTTCAGGACGAAGCAAAGCACCATTTTAAAGGAATCAACGAAACTCCAGGAAAAAATTTAAGACCCTAAGTGGAAATTAAAATGAACATAACATGTTGGAGTATATAATTTTAAAATTAGGTATAAAACCCTATAGTACTAGATGTTATCTTTCTTAAGAGAAATGTATTTTTTATTTGATTGCTACGAATGTAGTGATACGAGCAGAACTACAAGCAATACCGCGATTTAGCAAGCAACTCGTATTTATAGTCCATAACAGTTACAGGTTGTAGAAGTATCAATTTACCAACCAATTATTAACTACGCAATAAATATACTGTTCGTGTTTTGACCTTGTTGTTGGTAATTCGGGTATACCCATAGTTTATACATTAGTACACCTCCAACAGGTAAATAAATAAAATATCCTGGTACTCAATACTGTAACTCTGTCAGAATTACCAGATCGCTAGATTGGTTTTCTGTTATAAAGTGTCTCATGATTTCCAGGAAATAATCTTATTATGCGACTCCTTAAACCGTCTTAAAAGCAAAAGCCTCGCGTTTTAAAATTGTGATGCAATTATTTTAAACGCTGACATTGAAAAAGACAAGTTAAAATAATCCGAGAATTCCAAGTGCCCTTCACTTTGTTCTTGCGCTGATGCATTGTGATGGCCGATGTATTTAGACCGTATGAATTCAAGTCCGATACTTAAATCCGCTTAAATACTATATCTATGTATTGCTCGGTAAAATTTCACGCCCAGAAGCGTCCGACATGATCCTTTTCGCAATAGATAGCTTAAAAATAAATAACTAAAGCGAAGTTGTTTATAATCAGCTATACTTATCGGCATCTCGCGACATTATAATTAAAGTGGCACCTGATGACCTGACAGGACTGCATTTAAAGGATAAATAGTATTTCAGCCACCACTGTATCGTTACGATCTCTTTTGTAAGGTGTTACGAGCTTAAATACGGAGGCAAATATTTATAGAATTCGCTGCCTATCTCGTTGAATATTTATTTCAGTCTTCGACGAATATTTCTTTGTGGATCCAATACATATAACATAACACTGCATAATGAGTTGATAATTAAATAAAAGGACAAAACAACATTCGATTCAACTACATTTATTATACTATTTATGATATATAATAGTACTGGTCGAATATATTCGTACAGATAATATTGATTGTAAACAAGAAACATAACAAAACAATTAACGGTAATGGGTAGGTAGGTAGGTAGTTATTGCCAAATTAAGTAATGCATAAAATCGGGTGTATTAAGCACCTATAAATTGTATTCAGACAATAATCTTTAGTTTCGTTGTTAAACATTATCTTGACCAGATAGGTGAAATTCTGCATTTAGGATTCATTAACGATAATATCAGCAAGAATGTTGTGGAGTATAGGTAAAGCAATTTATATGCATTCAGCCGTTGAATGTGCATTTGGAGGTGGCAGTCAAGAATTAATAGGATATCCTTTAAAAGTGTTCAAAAAGTATAAAATGTCCACATTCCAATGTCAGTGTTCTCAAAAGATCCTAACCAACATTCATCATTATTACGTGATACATTGTATCTTATGATATTTTGTCGAATAATTTATCGATATCTCTCTACAACGATTGTAAAAGTTAAACAATCGAACAATGTAGCTTATTACGGCAAATGTCCGAATAGGTATTGAACACAATATTATTGACATATTTGTTCATGCACTCTCAAAATAGAGATAAGATATAATTACTTATGTTAAAACATATCCTTATTTATAAGAAGATTTAAAATGTTTGTCTCATGAATCTTAAATGTGAGATAATCAACCGACATGACAGCTAAATGGATTCACACTACACTTACCTTCGTGCAGGACGATAAAAGCATAGCTGAATATGTAAATGAATAACAGTCTTGAACGAAATGTGGGCAGACACGTTGACATTATGCTATCGAACTAAATAACGTTACCATTTTAAACAATTAGTCGGTGAAAGTATTATGTCCATGCATTTTTAGCCAGTCACACGGGAGGCGACTCTACCACCAGACGCATAAAAACTGAATTAGGATTAGACCAATAAAACGGCTTAGCAATCTAGATGTTAGTGCTTGACTGATCAGTCTAGATATTGCTGCAAATTAAATGCCAGATTCCCAGTGACTAAGTTCAACAAAATAGGTACTTGGTATATATTTTGAATTTGATAATTCCTTATTGATTTAAAGTTTAATCCCATTAGTTTGTTGCGTCAGAAGCTGTTTGGAAGTTGCTGTTAAGTACCGATGCATTTTCGTCACTACCGCCTTCAATTTGTAAAGTTATTTATTCGTTTATTCATTATGCGTTAAATATTATAAGCACACAAATCAGGAATACTACGTAATACCTGCATGACATTTAGGTGCATGTAATTATACTGGCGGAATGGAAATTTTTATGATTTGATTTAGTTTTATTGCATTTTGTATACAATTTCGACGCGTAATTAAAAACTAAAACCTATTAATGGATACTTGTTTTTATGCATAAAAATCTTGTGCTGGTGACCTTTAGATATATATCTAGTTTTAGGTTATATGGCCCGCTGGTCGACGCAGACCTGTGACAATTTTCACGCGTCTCCCTGTGTTATAACCTATGTTTGAAGCAGTAAATCTTGATATATGTCGATATGTAAGCATCTCAAATCTTGAATAATGAAGACGGTTCTTGCTGAAGGTTTCTTGGGTGTGCTAGATTACTGATATACACGCACGCTTCCTAATCTACGTGCATTTTTAAGTGAACTTAAATTACAGGTTTTTCAAGGTCATTCAAGTCTTGTATTTTCTATTTCATGCACACTGCAAGTAGACGCCCTATTTAAAACGGTTAAAGCAATTAAAAAAAATTAAACGACTGTATTATATTCGCCATATTCTTTCACATATTTATAAAACGAGAGCTAACACCAGGAACACAGGAGTAACATTAGGCTATTCTTTTCGTTATTTACATAATGTAAATCTTGGTCACTTAAATTTCGTAATAGATGTAGCAATCGCGAACGATAAAGAATCTTCTAGCGCTGCGGAGGTGGCGCATGGCAGCTGGAGGTGAGGAACGTGGCAACAGGGCGTGAGATAGTAGCGCAGATATCCGCAGCGCCTCGATCGCGCACGGCGTTCGTCCGCGAGTGTCGATTGTCTTGCTACGCTGCAGCGATATCGCTGCCTACGTGCTCTGGGAAAAATCAGTATGTGTAAACAGGGATTGTGCTTTTAGCGCCGCTTGATTCTCGAAGGGGTTTGTTACTTAGCTTTACTTTCATAGCACGTTTTGTTATTAAATAAAGAACTTTCATTTATTAATTATAGTATATGTAGTATTTGTATTTTTTTTCAGGATTATTTATAGGCGGTATACTTGTAATTTAGAACTATTATTCGTCTTTACTACTTTGGCTTTCTCTTATTAGGAAAATATCAGTTGGACTACATGTAAAAGTAGTGCAAATGTAATCAATAATAAGTATGGCATCTGATATTACACATTAAAAAATTGCTAACAACGCCCTTTGCTTCCAAAGCATCGCCCGCTTGCGTCCATTGCGTGGCGCGCTTGCAATTTTATCTTATATTATGTTATTAATGTTGCTTATATTTTCATTTCACATAGCTTCATTAGTACCGAAAAAATGTAACATAATTCTTACTAAATTTTAGTATTAATATTTTAAAGGCATAATTATTTATTAACAATGCATTCCGTTAATTTATAAATATGGCGCAACAAATAGACGATTAACAACACAGTTTAACTATCACGCTGAATGTTTGTAAAAATTGCTATTAAAATGTTACTATCCCTTCTTAACACGTGTATGAATATTGAATAGTTTATTAAACAAGAAATTAATCGGTCCGTTATTCCAGTTCAAAATGAATGCAATATTTTACAATATAACAGCAATCGAATGTAGTTATCTACCCGTGTTACAAATGATAGCAATCTTAATGAAACAGTACATGAAGAACGTTCGCTCTGTGAAAAATATAAGTAGGGGTACGTACGTATGTGCGTAACCTCTACTTAGCAAATTGGCATAATAAGTATGATTTGTAAAAATGTTAAGTGGTTTCTGTACATCGATTTTCGAATCGACACCTTCTAGTAATTAAAGTTCGTCACGCGATCGTGAGAACAGAAAATAAAGCTTAATCGATTTGTAATACAGGTTTGCAATAATGAACTGTGCTGTCATTTCTCCTCGCCCTCAGACACAGTAAAAGAAAACTCAGCACATAAATTCATGCAACTAAAAAGGTTATTGTGCACTTGGCTTTCGAGTATTGGTATTGTTAGTCATTTGTTTTTATCCCTCATGTACATGCGTAGGAGAATAAATAAGATCTTTTTTGTACGGTATTTTACCGATAGTTATTACTTTACCGCACCCTCAGCGACAAAGCGTCAACCTCAGCGTTGACACCGCATTCCGCTCGGGCTGTTCGCTCTGCGGGTATTTTTATCACATTACACTCGGGTTTATCGTATCAGTGCCTCGATTTTTCGGCGACGTGGAATAATTGCTGACGGCAACTCGAAACTGTTCACGCGGCAAGGCTACGATGACAGCTGCACGCTCCCTATCTGATATTTCAGAACGAGGATATACATACATATGTACAAAATCTTTTTAAATTAATTTGTAAGCGTATGGTAATTGACAGTATGTTAAATATATTTTTTAATGTCTATAAGAAAACGTATTTTCCAGAAATATGACTTTATTAGGATACACATTTACTATCGAAAATAATACGAATATTATATTGTAAAACATTTATGTTTTTTAATTATTAAATATTATAATTTAATGGAACTAGCAAACGGATGTCCCTGCAATCTATAGCACTCAATTCTGAAAACCTAATGTTCTTTTTCGGTTATTTATTGCGGAATTATTTGTTCATATCCGTTCGCTTACGTTGCTTTCTTATTTAGATCACATAATCTCCCAAGGTAGTGTTCATCGCATAAACCTATGTAATTCAGCAGCTTTCTCCGATAAGCGGATGAGTAACGTCGCCAATGACAATACAATGAGATTGTTCGCAGTTAATTGGGGCTACAAATTCGAGCGACAATAACTTTGAAGTAAACAGGATTTCTATTGGTTTATACAGGACCAGAAATTATATCGTATGCTCTACTGATTTTTCCTACTGCAAGTGGAAGAAGAGTACTACAAACATTTTTTTTCATCATTCATTTATCGAGTGTCCTAAAACAATTAAATGCATTAATTCCTTTTATTAACCAAAAACGTGAATGTGAAATTACATGTGTCTGTCTTCCTAGCCGATGAATTTCAATAGAATCTTTCTACTCCTATTGTACCTACTAGAGGTTGAACTTAATTATTTAATTATTTAGTGATGACTTACGCTAAATACAGAACGTATCTGCATAATTTCAGGATTCTGGGTTCAGTAGTTTCGGCTTTGCGTTGATCTCTTTGTCAGTCAGACACTCAATCTCACCTTCCTGTTATATATACATATGTAGATAGACGGTACGCTGCAGAAAATTAATAGATACTATTCGAGGCACTAAGATCGCTGTACCTATTTCGACCATTAAGGAATTGTTATTAAAATGATTTTTGTTTTGGGTGCTGCATTCTCGTTTACTTGTCTCATCATACATGACAAAAGTTTCGTAAACTATTTTGCTTGGATTGCTTTTATACGACTCGCCACCTCGGTGGAACAGTTGCCTGAAGTTTTCGTCCACCACGATAATTAGTTTGTGAATACAATGATCAATTCTGTCAAAGTAGTTCTACGTTTTTGTTTGTGTGCTACAGGTATTATGAATCTATTAAGCGGAGACCACTTAAAACTTCCTTTATTGATGAAAAAACATGACCACTTGCAGATTTTCATCATAGATACAATGTAACGTATTTAGTCATTTAAAATACACCAGAATGTCTTATTTTTTTCTCATGTAGGTATAACTGTCCTTGCGACGTGAAAAGTAATAAGGTGTTGAGTATATTTTATTTTTAACGTTTCTTTCCGTTTACTGTTGCATTTCAAGTCTATAATTGTAGGTTTCAATACAAGTAATTATATGCTTAGTTGGTATGGTAGGCGCGGAAAGTGTGACGATTTTGATAGCGGTTTAAAAAAAGGAAATTTGCAAAATGATTTCGAGGTGTGATGTGGAGTAAAATCACAGCTTGATTGCGGGGCGTGGCTCCGTCGTTACGTTGTCGGGTCCCTGGTGGTCGGTAACGAGCGTCATACCCGTATGATACAATTATTACAATTCAAAGACGTGATTTATCGTATCAATACAATTCTAATGTTCAGTTTCGTATAATCATTGACGAAAGCTAAAAAACTAAGCAGTTCCATTTTTATTAAAAAAGATGATAATCAATCCACCCTTGACTATTATTTGTATCGAAATAAAATTTTAATAACTTAAATACCAACCGTGGCTTTACATTTACATGTTTTTATGCCACTTTAATTAAAAACAAGATTCTGTTTATACACAGAGCAAAATCAGATGAAGGAAAAATGTTGATTTTGCGTACGTAGGTACGTCTGTTGTAAAAACGCGCATTTAAGCATTCAGACTTGTGTCATACAGTTTACAAATCACATCAGGTATCCAACACAACTTCAATTTAATGTAAGTGTATACATATAGCATCTCCGTAAATGTCAATTTAAGTTATTTGCGCAAAATTACATGTCAAGTGCGTTCCATATAATTACAGACAACACCTTGGACCGAGAGGTCAAAAAGAAATTCACTTAAAACTGTAACACGCCCTTCGCGAGAGCTGCACCGCCGCAAATTTATAAAGTCGGGTCATTTTCGAAAACCAGTGTCCGAAAGTGAAACTACCCGCGCATTTATTACCAAGTAAAATATGTAGATTGCCGGCAAGATAATAATGATATGTGCTCATGGTAATGAAATTTCCCGCCGTCAAACGGTGCCAAAGTAATTTGCGTTGCTTGTCTCTGGCAACGAGTGCCCCAAGGGCCGCTTTCGAGGTTGCGCAAGGCGTTAATGAGACTCGTATCAACTTTTTATCGGGAGTAAGGCACAGGCTATAGGGCGGCCGGCGGCGATGACTACCGTGCCGACGATCTCCGCTATCCATCGATAGAACAGCAGATGCGCTTTTGTAGATAGCATCTATGATTACCCTTTCACAATTGAGAGCTACTGTGTGTTAATGTGCGTCACATGCCACTCCGAATTAAATGAATTATATTATTAGAAACCAGTTATAGGGATATTGTTACCTGCTCTTTTTCTCATGTCATTTTTTTAAATAAATGGGGTAACTATGTGACAATTTAATTTTGTAACATGGACTAGGTGATATAAATAAAACAATATATTGCATAACTACGAGTAAAAGATGTTTATTGCAAAATTTAAATTCGGAGAACTTCTTGATACAAAGCTATTGCACAATAAATTACTCAGCGTATCACTGAACTTACTTACGCTCCAACGGTCAATGAATAAATCCGTGCAAGAGAACCGTGAAATATTTACGAGTGCGGATATTCATACTTAGTTATGGTTGTATTGTTTCTGAATTTGGTCTTAAATCGTATTTTTTCGATACTCTCGAATCAATGTCATTAACCCTGGATGTATTTATGAACTTATACATCGCGTATGTTATATATCAATACTTTTTTTATTTAATGCGTGTTTTCAAGCATATTCACAAATAAAGTGATTCTTACCATCAATTTAAAGACTGGAAACAGTTTAATAGCGATGCGAATTAAAAAAATTGGTTCAGATGTTTGTGTAGGAGCTAAATTATTGTTAAGGGCCATACCATTACAATTTCACGGAAGAGTCTCTCGGCCACCCTGCGAGCTCCACGCAGGCGATCCGCTCATATTTGTTAAATCAACGGAACCCTGTAATTTTGATCGATATCTTTATTGACGGCTCATATTTATTGATCATTTCTTTGCAAATGTAGGTACAGTCTCAACATACAATATGGTGACCGTAGGTGCTGTCGCAAGCTGCCGGGCGAGGTCTTTTTGCGTGCTGTGATTATTGCTATTGGTTTCGTTTTTCAATAGCCCCTTTATATCTGATTGACCTACTTTACTTTAAAGAAATTGAATATCTTAAGATACTTATGATAAAAAAGCATGTGACCGATCGGTAATTTAAATGTAATTACGAGCACCATTGTTGTTTAATTTATTTCACAGTACGGGGATCGTTATCTTTACAAGTTCAACCCGGAAATTACTGAATCTGAAGAAATAAGAATTTTTTTTTGTGCGTAAAGTAATGAATAGCATTGGATATATAGGTGACACTTTGGTTAATGGTACCTAAGAAAATGAAAAAAATAACTACTAGTCACCACCGCACCCACGGCGCTGACATGCATATCTAGCATGGCATATATTTAGGTACGGCTTGCCTTTTGTATCGTTGCCTACGTAATTGACAATCAATTGTGCTCTATTATTTAAAAAGCAATTAATCAAAGCTAAGCAACGATTGTAATGTGTGGTAATTATGAACATTTTTTATTTAAGGACTAATATACATTTACTTACCTACATTTTCGTTGAGCAATGCCTTCAAGAGAACTTTATTGAGTAACTAAAGTAAAAAAAATATTTCATTTCGGGATCTTCATATATAATGATCTAAAGTGAAGCGCTCTACATTTCATAGAAGTGAACTATTATTATATTCTAGTTTACCAAATTTGTTGTTCAATGATTAGTTATGTACAAAGAACACAATTTTTTTATTTCCTCTTTCGAAATTCGAGCTATTCGATTCTATTAATAAAAGTTTTTATAAACGTTGAATTAACTAAATAAATTTTATTGATAACGCTACCAAATAAAAAAAAGAAAATCGGTTGAAGAGAAAAAAGGCACTGAACTGTTTTGTAGTCGAGTATATATTGAATATTGAATACTGCAATAATATTATAATATAACACGGCCAATTTCGGGTGTCAATATAATAATGCAGTCTATTGGAATGCGCAGCGGGTTGTTATTTCACGGAACACACGACCACAAAGGCGACATGTTTGGTATCTCGTCTGCATGTTTGTAAAGACGTCGGCATTACTAATATTTCATCGTCGCCCTTATCTCGAACGTGTCTGTACCAAATGCTATTATTTATTCCTATTCACTTGTTTCGTTTGAAGAATGGTAACTTTGAAATGTCATTAGTTAGTAAACATTTTTAAAGGTGAACTACCCATTCTAGTGTACATTGAATTAAGCGGTCGCTTAAAGTAAACATGTCCATATGTATGTATACTGTAATACGGTATCAGTGATTACCGGGTGCGACCTACGATTGTTTTTGAATTAATTAATAACTAAATGCTTAATAGAGTGTAGGTGTATTTTTTATGCACAAATAAATGCTTTCTGGTTATACTTTATTGTAATTTAAAGGATCACAAAGAGGGAACTTAACGCCACGCTGCGTTATCTAACGGTCAATCTTTAGGTGAATACTACCAATCACCATGACTACGAATGACTACTACGAGTTATACTGTTTGAACACTACTAAAAATAAGATAAAACATAAGCGAGTGAGTGTATGAATTATTTGAACTGAGGAACTAACATTAATGTACAGTACTAAGAAGTAATGAAACAGTATGAATCTCTGCCAATTATTTTCAACAGGTATGTAACTGTGTAAAGTAAAAGCTGCATGACAAAGACAAAGACGTTTATTTGAACAAATATGGGTACATATAAAGATGTTACAGGATTATTAGTTCAAGCCATATTTTGCCTTTTACGGCGTATAAAATTCAGAAATGGATGTATAAGTACAAATTCGTTATTACTACTAAATTATTACACGACAATTCACACACATGTATTATAATATATTTGAAATAAATACAAAAACGTGACTCTGGTACCCAGCACTGCACATATATCAAGACCCGGTGTTTCAATGACAGGATTTGAAC
>DWEM01001241.1:0-14967 GCA_018245935.1 Agara belti belti | reverse complement strand
AGTTTTTTTCTCAGACCTTGAGAAGTTTCTCTCCTAAGCATGAATATTCGAGTTCATTTGTAGGCGGCTTTTTTTTGTACAACAAATTGCGGTCTGGTTTAAGGACAGCTTACGTCTCAGATCTCATTAGAATAATATCCATCTCTTATTTACTAGAAAATATCAGCTTTGTACCCAATGAACGAGTATAAAAATATGTTGTTATCCAAATCTTAACATCGCCTTAACAAGCTGGAGCGTCTTCGAAACTATCATATCGAATAGATGTACAATCTTCATAAATATGATCATATTATCTCTGAATGTCATCGCCTTAAATGGCTACCTATATAAGTAAAGAATCATTCCAGAATCCTCTCCACTCTTAATTCAAATTTAAATGAGGTATCTTCTACGTCATATTATCCTTAAGAAAAATTTTACTTGGTTCTTCGATTTTCAATTAATTTTATCGCATGTATTCTACTGCATACAACGGAGTTACATGAAATTACGTCGTTTTACTTAAGTACAATATGGTAAAACATTATAGTAACAGTCAATATTATTTTTAGTATAATAGTAACCTGATTTACTATTAGTCATTTAAGATTTTATCAATTGGTTAATTAAATTATGAGGACAGTTTCATTCAGTTCAATGTAAGTGGAGGGGAGACAATATTCTACCAATCCGGTGCGTATGTATAAGAAAATGATGGACGTAGAAGAAGCACGTCAGGTTTGTAAGGTTAGTGATATATGGCATTCGGTGGCGCCATATTATAATAATAATAATGATATGTATGTATAACTAGAACATTATTCCAGATTTAATTTTAGTATAACAAATAAAATAAAATATAAATGTGTCATGATTTGTTTAACGTAAATAAAAATATACAATACAAAAAATTAAAATATAAATATGTCATGATTTGTTTGACGTAAATAAAAACATACAATAAAAAAAATAAAATATAAATGTGTGATGATTTGTTTAATGTAAATAAAAATATGCAAATTGTATAACAATTACAGTCGTTTCTACGACTTTGAGTCTTGATCAAACTAAAACCTGTTAACGTAATGTAAATGAAAGTAACTTTTAATTTATAAAATTAAATATTTCTCCAGAAGATTTTTTTAATCAATCTAAGTGCTGGTTTTGTACGCGCTTCGGATCGAATACAAAAGGTGGTTGCTTCTGACGTCAACACCATTTCTACATATGACCGTAATATTTATTATTATTATCGCTTGTGAATCTAACTATAGAAATGTTGTTTTGTAATACAAGTTTTACCTTTCAAATATTAAATCCAAGCTATTGTCTAGTTCCTATTAAGTATCAAGGTCACGCTTACATTAAAGCTCACCTTAATAAATTGTCTTGAAATCTATTTAAGTTAAACCTCACCTTGATAAATCGTCTTCAAATGTATTTAGCTCGATTGCTGATTCATTTCGATTGGCGATGGCGCCTCGGTTCATTGATCAGTGAATCCGACCATTGACCAGTGGGTCGTGAATTCGATTCCCATTACGTACAAATACTAATAATAATAATTGGGGATAATTCCACACACGGCTATCTAATTCCAAATTAGGCAATTAATTTAGGCATAAACTGTATTGTTACCACAACAGAAGCTATGGCCAATTCGACCAGATGTCAGATGTTCATGTGTAACGTTTACGCAAAGTATTCTAACCAGTATTATTATTATTATTAATTCACAACATATGTGCACTACAGTACGCTCTACATGTGGCAGATGTTAATACTTTTCATCACATTTAATACATGCAGCACAAGGTGACCTATATTAAAAAGTTCATGAACGTGTCAATGTTTCTCAAAGTATGTAAGCAATCGTACCTTGACGTTATCGTTTCAATCGTTGTTGCTAAATCTTTAGGGTCGCTAAATGGTTGTTACAAACATGTTGGGCAGTAACACTAACGCTATAGGACTTTCTCAGTCGCGAACAGAACTCGATCTAATTGAAGAACGTAAATCGCGAGCAATTTTATATTTCCTTTTTATTTTATTCAATGATTGCAACTCGCATTGGTATAAACACTTCATACGTTAAAAAAATACATATCCCTATTTTAATTGACTGGCCTCGTGGTCGAATGGTTAGTACTGACTGCGAAACTGGAGGACGTGGGTTCGATTCTCGCCCAGAACAAACATTTGTGTCATAAGCACATTGGTTTGTTCTGTGCCTGGGTGTAATAAAAACAGTTACTGGAAGAAATATGCTGACATACATATATGTATAAACGATTTTATTAACATTTTTAATTAAACATCAAATTGCATTGTTATCATAAATCACGCCAAGTCCCTAACGGGGTAGGCAGATAGGACTGAGCGTCATATAGGTATCTCTATCCTTATAAACCTGACCCGTCTCTGCTGCATTCATATCTTCATACACACGCGCAGATATAAATGAAAGTTCTACAACACGTCCTATATTTTTTCTATTCAAAAATACATCTGCAGCTGTCTTTAATATAAAAGCAGGCGAGGTAGCGCTGAAACGTCACCGTAAGTTTTCGTCTGCAGTTCGCGAACGGCGCGCTTTTTTCCCCACACGTCACGGCTAAAAATAACTTTTCCATACAATAAACGAACAAATAGGTCGCCAACGATAAATATTTGTTCAACTATTCAGCGCTAGCATTGTGCTCGTGTCACAAGTGCCGCGGTTGTTGATTGTTGTAAGCTTATAGCGGCCTCATTTTGCTCGAATGCTTCATGACGAGAAAACAGTGCTATTAAAGTTGACTTGTTACAGCAAAGTAAGAGATTTTTTTTAAATATTCACACACTAATGAAGATGAAGTTGTCACAGTCCGCGATTGACATACTCACTTTATACGTAATGAAATTTTCGAATCCATAAACCATTTCGAACTTACAAATTTCACCCTACTTTCGATTATTTTTAGATTGTTACGTTTCGCTCAAACTGGCTCACGTCTTGATGAATATGGTTTTGTTGTTAAATGTCTAATTCATTTTTGAGGAAGGGAAGCCGCTAGCGGTAATAAGAAACCACTTTAGAAAGTCAGTTTCGCTTATTATCGCCGTCGAGTTAACTGTATCTTTCACTTTTGCCGTGGAGCAATATGCTACAGTGGCAGTTGAGAAATAGGTACGTGCCCAGCAATGAGACTTAAAATAATTTTACAGAAAAATTTAAACCTCCAATATATGTATGTATTTATTTATATGCCATGCACTCTACCAGATATAAAAATCTTCCAAATAAAGCATTTAGCCTCACCTTGACGCGAGAGGTGCCAGTGTCGTATCCACTCTCAGAATTATTCATTACTATATTCCAACCCGCGGATACGCTGGGAATCGTAATTTTCACTCCAACTTCTTTCATATTCGCGTATTATATATATTTATATAAAGGATGGAGGAGAACCGGCTAGGTTGACTAAGGTATCCAAGTAAGTATCCAAGATTCTTCGCGATGTTTTCCCTCACCGTTACAGCGAATGATATTATTTTTTTTAATTTTTACGCACGTAATTCTGTTAAGTCAGAGATGTATGCCAGGATTTGAACCCAGATTGGTTTGAATTTCAAACCATCAGACTATCACTGCTTGGTGGTATGTAGTACAATAATATCTTCCAATGAATATAAGTAGACGTACATACAGATAGAATCATTATACAGCACAACAGCACTGTAAAAAGTATGTTGTTGTTTATTAATATAATTTATTTATGGATTCACAATTTTAATTCAATGAAAACGGTATCAATCGGTCGCAACGCACGTAACGCATTTTGTTCGCAATGTTTATTTTAAATCTCCATATGAAAGGGGTTGGTTTAGTTGATTGAAATGTAAATTGGAATAAGTTCTGTAAATTCGTATAAAAATTCACATAGCTAGTAGAATGTAATACTAGTAACAGAAAATACTAGTAGAAGTACTAGTACTTACTAGTACTAATAAACCATAACTGCATTAAGAAGCTAGCATTATAAAAGCATTTCCGATCCAGTTTAGTTCCGTTCGGACCAGATCATGAGATCAGCATAATAGTTATGCCCCGAAATATACAACTCTTTTAAATCGCAAATGAGGGTTGAAGGCTCTGAAGGTATAATATTGTATTTATATTCGTTTTACATGTAGGAACATACCTGTGTGAACAAAATCGGATTACTGTTAAACTACGAAGTGGAATATATATAATTTTATTCCCATACATAAAAGACATACACTTGTTTCCACACAAATATTTATCCCAGTTGGAAATCGAACTCAATTTTAAATTCAATTACACAATGACTTAAGATTGAAATTGAAAAGCAGTTTCTGAAGCGCTTAATAAATAAAAGACGCGCTAAAGACGCTTGAAATTATAAATAATAATTTTGAAAGGTTAAATTGTCGAACCTATATACATACATACATTATATATTATTCTAACTTGTCGTAATTGTGGCAATAATAGTAAGAATATTTTTTAGTTGTTACGCGTGGATTTTCTATATCAGGAATGCCCTAAAAATAAACATACGGGCTGAAAATATAGAAATAAAATAATCACAGACATGTTCAACTCGAAATAAAGTCTACACGGAAATGGCTCGTTTACTTAACTGCTAAATGAATAATTTTAAAAAAAATCAAAAAAGTTCATTCAAAAACTAGCATTGTGTTGTAATGAATATAAGACATTTTTATTATTCATCCTAATAAAATGTATCTGGAAAATTATAACTGCGAAAAAATTAGTTTGACTAACCCCACTCTACTCTACGCTAAGTATGACAGCCTTTGATACTATTACAACCTCTCTAAGGACTGCGTGAACTCCTTGGTAACACAAATTAAATTATTCATGCAGAAGACCTATGCCCAAATGGAACTTAGAAATGTATGATAAAAGTATTCACAATACAATTCAATTATAATGTTATTCCGAAGCGTATTTTTCTTTAAATCTCTTAAAATTACGTTATTTATTAAGTTACGGATATGTTCATACAATTATAGTCATTGAAATAAAATATCGTGACATAATACATATATTATGTGTAAATATATATGTAGATATTTCATTAAATTATTCAAAGTTGAGAACACAAGTTCACCATCTTATAAAGTATTTTCAAAACGCGTCATTCATGAACTCTTAAGTAACAAAGACGAAAAAAATAATTATGTTCAAAGTCCGAAACAGTCCGTACCAAAGTTTATAAACTTCACTAAATTGTAAACAGCTTACTAACTATATTAAATACTTACACAATATTGTAGTCGCCACTGTAAAAGCCTCACTTGAAACTAATTGAACTAAAGTAAATGGAAACGTTATTATATTCAAATTTCCACGATGTGGTCTACGAATCTCGTAGCGCTCGTAGCGTCGTAGACTACAGTTATGGCGTAGACGTCCCGTCCGACAGCGATCCCGCGTAAGACTGATATTGTGACTGCACGCTCGATCCCTTAGAACTGGTTAGTCAGAGGGTGAAAATGTTGTGCCGTACCTAAGTACTGGAATATTGGATTTAAAGTTATTTTAGACGTTCGAGACCTTTATATGTAGTTATTAAAATATTGAAAGTTTTTTAGCATTGATAGTACCATTAAAATACGGTACACAATAGCTCGAAAGTACATTAAGTAGATTATTTCAAAGGTATTAATTATTGTAATCAAGAGATTGACTTAAAAAAGGTTATTATTAATAACATGTACTTTATCTAATCGGTTTGTAAATGAAGAGCTTGTTACCTTCAAATATTACCTACATTTTTTTCTGTCTTTGAATCATCTTTTAACGCTAGCTTTTAGGTTAACGAGAGGGGAGTTGTTATACGTGATGATGGAGTTGGCCAGCGTTTGGGGACACTTCTTTGCAAATGTAAGCAATTCTATGCGGATTCACTAGCAATTCGAAAGAACTGTGTTATACTTATCTCAATACCCCCTTAACCTTATACCTATATCTTCAATTATCGTTAATGTTATTATTGTCTTTTTCAGCTGGTTGTCAGCTTTAAATTGTCAGTCGGAAATTAAATTGTCATCCGGGAGTTATTGTTTCGAGTCCCATCCAGAATAAATATTTGTGTGAATGAGCGCAAAATTACGTGATAAAAATGTATATAAAAATTAGTAAGTAGTAGCACTAGTGGTAATAGTAGTAGTAGTAGTAGTAGTAATGGTAGTAGCAGTAGTAGCAGTAGTAGTAGTAGTAGTAGTAGTAATGGTAGTAGCAGTGGTAGCAGCAGTAGTAGTAATAGTAGTAGTAATGGTAGTAGCAGTAGTAGCAGCAGTAGTAGTAGTAGTAATAATTAACCAGAGACATGCATATATTATTTTTACTTAGAAGAAAGCGGACATTCTTCATTCAAAGCTCCCGCCACGTACTCCGTTTCAGTCACCCATCAAACATGTTTTACGCCGTGCCCACGACGTAATAAAGTGACAACAGCGAACGGTACATGTATGTACTTCGGAAAGTAATGACACGAGAGATTGGCGGCTTAACTTGCGCTCTCGCACGTACGGCTTCAGCACCTAAAGGGATTCACGACGTAATGCGGCTCGCGTCATTGGAGTTCTTTTTTTAATACAAATGTATTGTTATGCGACGTATGACAATTCCATAAAAATGTTTGTTTAGTTGTTTATTCAAGTCCGAATCCGTTTTTGTGTTCACACACTCAATACTGTTTAGAAAGAAAGAATTCCCAACCGATCCGAATTCAAAACAAATATGAATAGGAACTTTCTAAACTATACATCCGAAACTACATCTTAACCGCAACACAATTGTACAATGAAAAAATATGCTGTTATTTTAAAGTGTACAAAATTATTTTACATATTTATATTTACCCTTGGTTTGGAAATGCGGAAACTCATACTGATGATATCGCATCATATTGTTTACAAAAATATACTGTAAAACTTGTGAAAGTAAGATTAAAACGTCTCAACTGTGAACTCGTTCAGTCCAGGTAGATAAAACAGTGGGTTTGTAAAAGTTTACAGAAATGGATTCCGACCGTTGGAAATCAAAGCAAAACGTTGGCTCACATCCAACATCGTCTTGTACGGAGTGTAAAATATGAATGGCTCCTTGAAATAAATGGTCCCACACATATTTTTACGATACAATGGATACGTTGAGTGCTCTTTTAAGCGCAGATGCTACCTGTGTGTACAAAAAATAAATCCCGATTATGAAGTCAAAGTTTTCATAAAAATATCCCCCGCTATTTAGTGGTTACTAACATATGTATTTACAGCCAAATTTTATGCCATTTATAGTAAAGTTACGAAATCCATACTAATATTATAAATCCGAAAGTGTGTTTGTTTGTCGTTCTTTTACATCAAAACGGAGCAACGGAACGCTGTGCTTTCTGGTATGGAGATATTCAAAGTGTTGGTGAACGACAACCTACGCCTATCGCAGAAAAATATCTCAATCCAGGCAAAAAAACGTTTTAATAAATTATTCGTCATATATGAAGTCACGGGTGCAATAACAGTCTGACGTGTGAACAGAATAAACTCTTTACACAAAGCGGGCGAAGCCGCAGGTAAGAATATATTTGTCAAATCATTAAAATTTATTTTTTGTAACCTGAACAACAAATACGTTGCACAAATGCAGGTGTGAATTATCTACATATATCTGAAAACGAATTTTGGATTTTTTGTACTTCCAGCGTATTGATGAAGCATCCACCATACAAGCAGTGATAGTCTTTGTGGATAACAATTTCCTACTCAGGTAGTTTAGGGTTCGAACCCTTGCACGCAACTCTGATTTTGCAAAATCATATTATATCTCAACATTAGCTATCATTTGCTGTAACAGGAAGGAAAACATTCCGCGGAAAACTATACGCCTCAAATTTTCCATTATGTTCTGTTAGCCGTATGACATCTGCCAATCGGAACTCGACCAGCGTGGTGGAATAGACCTTAAGTCCTTTTTCATTGAGGGGAAACCCGTGTCCAAAGGAACTATAAAAGGGTTGGCGGTGTTGATTGATAGATTTAAAGGTGAAATATAGCCTGCATATTCACTTTTACATTAATCGCAGTCCGACTTGAAGTTTCATGCGTTTGGAGATCCTTGGTTGCGATCTATTAGCCCTGCGCTAAGAATATACTTTTCTTTTAATTAGGTGGTGTTTGAAGATTACATTATCCCGCATAACATCAGTCGCCAAAACGAATCACAAAATTGATTATTAACAGACACCGGATCAAGAAATAGCATATTTTCATTTAATAATTAACAATAAATAAAATGTTCAGTAAAATGTTTCTCCATCATCATCCATTTTTATCCATAAAGCCTTAATTATTAGAAACTAGAGTAATTGCTTTTGAAAGGCCATTTCATTTCTCTAATTAGAAAAAGTTTTTCTTGTTTATTAAAAGCTTTTTGTCTTACGTAATAAGATGTCTTTTGCTTCAATTTAAGAGTAACATTAATCAATTAACGTTTATTGTTATTGTTTGCTATAAAGACTAAAGCAACAAGAAATATTGACAGAAGTTAAAAAATACAATAGATTTTGTATTGGCCAGTAAGACAATATTTTTATATTAAAATACATTGAATATGCTAATTCGAATGAATGAAGAGAATCTCTTTAGCTAAGTAAGATAATTTTACTAGAAAACCGACAGTTAACATGTTTTATTTAAATTTTCTATTTCGTTGTGCCCTAAAGCAGCATAATATTATCTACGAGTATGAAGAGAGGACTCCGGAGAGTCGCACTACGAGGAATGTCACAAAAAGACCAGGTCAACAGTACTTCTAAAGGGCGAGCTTATATAAAGGCTTTGGAATGAACGTAGAAGGGGGAAGTTTGTCAAGACGAAGAAACCTTTAGCCCCTGCCTACCCCTAAAACAGAAGGCGTTACCGTGTACATTGTTAAACTAGGTATATTATAAAACTGCGCAGCATTGATTTCTCGACATTATAAATGCATTGAGTAAAACAACAAACATTATTAGGTATAAGGGTTCCGTCGGATAAAGCAACAGCTCGTGGTGAAGAGATCAAACTTTCATAAACTTCGCAAGACTAGAAGCTTATACTCGTATAATGAATCTTGAAATTCTGAAAGGGAATCACGAATCCGCCTCTGCAAAGTTTTGTAGAGTATATTCTTGAGCTTTTCTAATAAAGACCAACAGAGGCTTGTCGTTATCCATAGTTCTTTTGCATGTTCGTACACCATGTATCTATAGCTTGGAATTATTGCTATATCGTATCAAGTGTGCTATATCGTAGACTGCTCTTAACTTACCATCGGGTGAGGTTGTAGTAAAATGCAAACCTGTTTTTGTATTTAAAAAAATTAATCGTGATTCCACTCCTATACACTGGACTCCTCTCGTAATAAGAACCATAAAGGACATAGTCTACAACACATGTATACCATATCAAGAAAATACCATAAAGTCCAATACAATGCCATTAAGCATAATACAACACCAATTAATACAATACAATACCATTAAATACAACACAATGTCATGAAATACAGCACAATATTATTAAATTCAACACAATACCATTAAATACAATACAATACCACTAAATACAACATAATACCATTAAATGCAACACAATACCATTAAATACAACACCATATCATTAAATACAACATAATAACATTAAATACAACACAATACCATTAAATACAAAACAATACCATTAAACACTATATCAATACATAAATAAATATTAACACTATGTAATTTATTTTAATTAAATTACTAAGAAATGATATTTAATCCGAAGCATTGCCATTTCCAGTTAATGTAAATACAATGTAAGTACTAAATGAAAACGTATTACTCTGCGGGGGATTGCGCTCTGTCAATTGGTTTCTTTACCCACCTCGGGGAGTACACGTGCCGGTAATCATTTTGTATTAGACTCCAGTGTGAACGGAATAAAGTAAAAATGTGGATATAAAAGAATTACAAGCACTTAGAAATTCTTTAATTTTCTCACAACGTATATTCTTTTCAGTTATCTTATTTCAGTGTAAAATAGGTACAAACGGATTAAACAACTGAAGCTTTTTCACTAAAATATATTTCGCAATTCCCTATAAATTAAATAAATAGCTTTTCAGTTTATCCTTTAAAAGCCTGCTCCTTTACTAAGCAATTAAATGAATTGTAAAACTACTCTGCGACCTTCAATCTACATGATTGAATTATTCAGGGATTCTCAAATTTCACAACACTGACACAGGAAATATTGTGTACGTAATCTTATATAGTGGTCGGTACTTGCATCGCGCAGAGCAAACAAATGTGCTCATCACGCAAATGTTTGTTCCGAATGGGAATCGAACTTAGGACCTTCGTTTTCGCACTCTCTAACCAATCGACCAAGAGGCCCGAACCATTGAGATTTATGATTTAATGCTATATAAATGCAGGACATGATGTAAATATATGCTGTATTATTTGCCTTTGATTTTAATAATATATTTGTATCGAATTTATAAAAAATTAAGAACCATTGTCACAACGAAACCGCAAATTACAAAGTGACTGTTCTAAAGACCCGCTTGTAATTCAGTTATTGACCAATCAATGTACCTTGTTACTATCGGGTTCATAAAGGGATTTACTCCATAATAAAGTGCTTTCATTTCGAAATAATACAATTTTATTGTTTTTTAATGTTATCCTTTAACTTTGAAAATTAATTGCTGCAGATTTAGTACACCTCTGCATTACACTTTTATTGTGTTAGTTTAGACTTAACAAGTTATAGAATGATTTACAAATTCGAATCTCACATCCAAATTATCTATTATACCTGAGAAATTACAGCACATTGAATTTAACAGAAATACAGCAATAATTAAACACACCATCGACAGATTGTATCTGTAATCAAAGACACATCCTCATAATATCATTTAACTCTAAATTGTTTCATTCATTACAAGGTACATATATACACTCAATGAAGGTCATGTTTTAGTCGTACTTCGGCTTTGTGCGCCCTTCAGGCTATAGGGGACCGGGAGAAAAAGGCCCGCGAAAAAAATTCCCAGCACTCTTTTAATCAACAAAAAGATTGAATGAAATCAGCCATGTTGCAGTTAACTTCAGTCCGATAAAGAGCACACGTGACGGCTATCGTATGTGTGGATATCAGCCCGCTGTATGTCGTCTGCTTACAAACTGAGTTCTATAATATTCTATAATGTGTAATGGAATTGAATCCACACGTACGCAAGAACAGCTGGCGTTCACAATTATACTATTGTTATACTTATACTTGCAACGAACACGTACCAATCATAAAGATGAAATTAATTATATATTCCGTTCGTATTCGTTACGCAAGCACTTTTTGAGTGTTGTTCGGCATACAATTAGCTTGTATAAGGTGTGAGCAGTAAAGATATGTTTATATGTAAATTTGTTTAGCACATTTAATTGTTTCTTTGTATTTAGCATATGTATGGAGTGAGTGTATGTAGAAGAAGCCGGTGACATGCTGACGAAATGGAATATTAATAATAATTATAATGCACCATTTATAATATCTATTAATTATTATTATTAATTAACACATAGATGTTATTACATTTTATTACATTATCGTTTATGATGGATACGAGCATTTTTATAAAGTAAGGTTGTGTTATAATTGTGTTTTACTGCAAAGTGTGAAATGTTATGATAGATCTACATTTTATCTAGTTACTTATATTGCAATAAATAACATTTTATTTGTAAACTAAGGTTTACTGAAATCTTCACGATTTGATACATTTGACGACAAACGGTCTCTTTTATTATTATAAGCATAAATAGGAAAAACTTAAAATCAATGACAGTTTCAAATTGATAAAACCTCAGCGATTTATTAATCTTGATCCTTGAAGTACTTCGTGTTAGATCGTCACATGGATGGAGTCATTGGGAAAATGTACTCTCACTAACGACTCTATTTGAAAATAAAACTGCCAATGCTACGGGAACTAGTGTGAACTACAAAGTGTGAATTGGCGGCTTCCACGTGTTTCAGCTTTTTCCACCACACTCAACTTCAGCCATTAGAGCGGGTTGATGACGTAAGCTGAAAAAAGCATTGTTAGTAGCCGGAAATAGACCACGTGCTTGGGGATTACTCTCACTTTTCTGTCAATTTGTCAACCGTTTATGACCGAGTTATGCAAAACGAATATATCGATTCATAAAAAAATATATAATACCATGCAAGCTTCTTCACTTTTTTCCTTACGTCATTTTATTTAAAAAATGGACTATTATTTTTAGAAAGCCATTGTTAAAATTTTCGACCGTCAAAAAATTTTTTTTATTTCTTTTTTTTACCCTACCGTTTGATCGCGTTTCCGATGGAAAGCATGAGTGCGTTCTAACATAGACCGCGCAAGTCTATTTGAGAGTTTTGAAGAGCACGCAAGCGAGCAAGCTTTGACTCTTCAAAGCACGACTCTTCGTGAGGTATGTGTATCGGCGAACATGGATGCCGTAGAGCTTTCCATTCCTTAGTCGTCCGAAAAAGTACATGAAAAATAAAACCATCCTGACAATTGAACGTTACTAAGCCGTTTATAAAAATTTACAAGTGCCAGTCATCTTCAAGTACGTACCTAACCTGACATATTTGTTCAATATACGTAAACATCATAATTTTTTTTACATTTATATAATTCAGCCCAGCAAACAGGCAGACAGGTAAGTTGATCACCGTCATCTGCATGCCACATCCGAGGAGTCGCCAGTGAGTTGCTGGCATTGGGAGAGATTTCTTTTTGCTCCTTGGTTTATTTTTCGCATTGGTTTATAACGAACGAATGAGGTAAGACTCAAATACGGAAGTACTGCAATAGGAGACCTTAACGTCTGTTTTTAGCCGCATTCAAGTCAAATGAAAGTTTTCAAGTGGGGTTAATCTATCATAAATGGAATGAAAAATCGTTTATTGGAAACTATTCAGTGCTTAACGGTGATTGATGAGCTGCTCTGCTAGAATTTATGGTTCGCGGTAACTTGAGGAACAACGTAATGCAATACACATATGTATGTATGTATATGATACAAAATGGAGTAAAATGCAGAAGTATTAGTAAATACATAGATTTATAATAAAATACTTAAATTTAAATGATATACGATATAAATTATTGTTAATTAAATTCGAATAAAACAGCAGCTTGAATAGTCTTTTTAAACGACCGGTAAAAACGTAGCTCTAAGAATTAAACTAATCATAGTATTCTTATTAACCCTTTTACCGTGCATTTAATCTACATTCTCTACTCTGTACAGAAAAACATAAAAACTATTCTCGAGCAACGTAAGCTTACAATCGAATGCTAGACAAAGGATTTTGACTATCGACAAATGCGCGAAAAATAAAGTCTGTTTCAAACTTATACGTGCTGCATGCAACACCCGTATTGGACTACCCAAAGCTTATAGTGGTTCCTCGTAACTCTCGTAAGCCCGCAAAAAACAAGTAACAGGAGACCCGTTCCCGCTGCTATATGCCTGTACTCGCTTCATTTTACGAAGACACAACGCATGATCTTTATTACTTAGTGCATAAGGCTGAACATTGATTGTACATTATGTCGCAATATACTGGAACAACGATACGTAATTTTATTGTCGAACAAGTTGACAATTTCAGAACTATGTACCTAGTTTGTTATTTAAGTTTTAGGCAGTGTACTCGGCACTCGCGAACGGCATGCCAAGTTAATTAAGAACTTAATTCAAAACTAGTGTCTTCCCGTATGCTGTGCATAATTTTGATACTTTGTTTATAACTTTGGCATCAAAATTTTAACATGCTGGGAGTTGCGGGATGGTGTGAGGTATCTTTGTGAGGTACTGCCTCTGTCGTAGTACCTCTGGAGGAGCATGTCGACATACAAAACGTTGAAGTAAACAAAAACGACGTCGAAATTCATTGAATTTTGAATACATTATTTGCCTTAGCAAACTAAGATAAGGCCGCATTTACAGTGATCGCCTTTTATGGGATATGCGTACATAATGTTGGCGACTAAATTAGCAAGAACCCAAGAGATAACAATGGACTTTAACACAGTATATAGTCATTTTTATGAGCCTTGCAATGGTAATTTAGACCAAATATTCTCCATGTTACGCTTCACGCACGCTCTACAAGCACATAAAGGTTTAAAAAGCCATAATTACGTTACATCCAATATTCGTCTGGTGGGGAATCGAACACGGTGCCTTTATCACAGCAGACGGCATGCTAACCACTATGCCACATAGCTAGTCCATTCGTTGTTTTGTTGTTTATTTTTTTGTTGAAATCCATACGCTTTGCATACCAATCGATTGAAAAAATGTATCAAACCAATTCTCAAATAATCTTTTATGAATCTCGGTTATCCAATTTTTCAATTCCTTATTTAAAATAGCCTAAAACCTCTTTGTTATAGATACGGAAAATTCGAATTTCAAAATTTACACTTACATTAATACAAGCTACTAACAATAGTTTCGTATACCTGTTATGTGTACAAAGTAATTTCCTCTGAGATGACATAGACTTAGAGTGGTCCGGGGAGAAGTGGACAAAGGATCACTTTAAGTATCCTCAGATTGAATTTCGTGATTGAAACCTTCCTGAGAGCACTCCGGGTTTGATGAGGAGGTTTAGGTGTTTTGTGATAAGTAGATAATTTGTAAGACGGTACTTGTTGAGCTACTCTTCACTACATACTATAAAATAAAGTCGCTTTCTCTGTCTGTCCCTATGTCCCTATGTATGCTTAAATATTTAAAACTACGCAACGCATTTTGATGCGGTTTTTTTTAACAGATAAAGTGATTCAAGAGGAAGGTTTATATGTATAATAATATATGTAGTGATACGTCGAGGTGAACTAATCACACATTTTAC
>DWEM01001240.1:0-14980 GCA_018245935.1 Agara belti belti | reverse complement strand
AAGTGTTAATTTAAGCGTAACAGCTGTGATGTTGCAACGACCTAACAGGGCATCACATGTTATTACTACCTGTAAAGTGTAATTGTGTGATATATGCAATAAATAAATAACTAGACAAAATAAAAAATCATTGAATCTGCTGGCCAATCCAACTTACTTTATCTTACCTTATTTACAAAGTTGGGAGTTAAATTTCTTTTGACTACTATACCTACAATGTGTTGCTTGTAATTTGTCTATGGCCTTTTGTGTGTAATTTACAGTCAATTTAATAGAACAATAAAATTTTCTTTAGTACTTTACGTAAAATTGGGCAATTTTTAAGAAGCGTGGAAGTTGATTACTGATATCGATTTTCCAAATTATGTGAATTTTAATATTATGTATATCTGATATATATGCAATTTTTATTGCTTTGTTCATGACCGATAAGAGTCGGTTTTTTACAGTTCCTGCTTATCGTAACAATTACAGACTAAAAAAAAGCGATGCAACACAATTATCTAAAAATGCGTGTATGCGAAATTTTTTACAAAACAAAAAACGAACCAAAAGGTATCAATCCAAACTCCCGGGTGTCACGTGATCGAACACCATAGACAATTTCTCTTTTGTCTTTTTACTTCCACGCCCGGCGGTGGCGGCTCATGCTCTTAATGAAAATAATTTTCCTTATATATTAATGTAAATTAAGCCAAAATGGATACAAGGAAACTAACGGAAATTTTACGCGCGACGATTGACCCTAACCAGAGGCAGCAAGCAGAGGAACAGCTTTCCCAGGTAGGCGAATTATTACCACCCACATGCTCGTGAAATTTGCAACGCGACTAAATTGCACTTAACATCGAAATTGAAGTGAATAGATTTCACACATGTACCTACTATAACTGTTCGTATAGTATCATGCCGCGCTGGTACGACTCCGATTATCATGTTTTTATGTTATTTGTGAATTATTTTTTTCTGCGTTCTGTAAATCTTCACCAAAATATTGGATTATTGTAGCTTTTTAACCTTAAAATTTATTATATATTTTAATGTGGAACTTTTAATAATTGATTGAATTGGTTGAAAATCACCTTCCTTTATAGATAGATATTCATGAATTTGCATTACAAAAACAAATGATTCATTAAAATCACTGAACTCTTTTCTCTTTTATGATGGATGTAATCGTTGATTTTTATTATGGGGAAGACACATAAACGTTACGATCATAATTATACATATATTTAATTCATTCATTCATTGAATGGTAGCTATTGTTGACTAATTATGCTCTTGCATGACCTCTGCAAATTTGGCTACAAGGATTTTTCTAATCACAGAATATCCTTCAAATTAATTATTGAAGAGTAGGACATGTGTAAACAAGATTGCAAAATCATTTGTATGTTAATTATGAAATTGAAAAGGAAAGAAGTAACTATTTAAGAGCTAAGTAGATAATTGACTTATAAGTTATTTCTATGACTATTGTCATTTTATTTTCTTTGTTTTTAGATACACAAGATAATAGGTTTTGCACCTTCACTTCTTCAAGTGGTTATGTCAAATGAGGTTACAATACCAGTGAGACAAGCTGGAGTTGTGTATCTAAAAAACTTGATTACAACTGGATGGAAAGAGAAGGAGGCAGAAGAGGGAGAGCCCATACCGTTCCATGTCCATGAGCAGGACCGTGCAATGATAAGAGATATAATTGTTGAGGCTACAGTCCAGGCACCAGAAATAATAAGAGTTCAACTTTGTGTCTGTTTGAAAACAATTATAAAAAATGATTTTCCCTCCCGCTGGACCCAGGTTGTTGATAAAATTCACCTTTATTTACAAAGTCCTGAACCAAACTGCTGGATGGGGGCTCTTCTTTGTCTCTATCAGTTAATTAAGTGTTATGAATATAATGTTGGAGAGAAAAGGGCACCATTAATAGAAGCCATGAATCTCCTTCTGCCAATGATGTACAACTTGATTTTGAATCTTCAAGCAGATCAGTCCATTGAATCAGTACTAATTCAAAAGCAAATACTGAAGTGTTTCTATGGCCTCATAAAAGTAAGTATGTTTGATATGTTATATGTGAATTGATGACTAATGCTCAAGAGATTAACAAACCTAATGGTGTTTGCACCTTGTAAGGAATAGAACATGGAACCATCCATATCCTCAACTAACATATTTTAGCAAATAGAATTGCAAATCATTCTCTTAATATAGAATGATGTTTATTGATCTTAAATTGTTGTTACATGATAATATAAAATAAACTTTGGTTTTCAGTACATGCTACCCATGGACTTGATCACTAGAGAGGTTTTCACCAAGTGGATGGAGATACTGAGAATCGTCATGGAAAAACCAATTCCTGCTAACACCCTGCAGGTGGATGAAGATGAACGCATGGAACTGCCATGGTGGAAATGCAAGAAATGGGCTATACATACATTATATAGACTCTTTGAAAGGCATGTAAAATAAAACATACTAATTAGATTAAATCCACAAATTTAATAGAGGTGAATGCACCTCTATTACATTTTATTGGAATCTACCTACTGTTGCAGTAACATGATCTGTAATCATTTATGTTAACATTGTACACACCATGCCTTAGAATGGCAATTAACTTTAATTTCTGCAACACTATTTCTCTCTACTGGAGTCTTGTAGCTCTGGGTTTCTTGAAACAAATTCTGCCATATGAAATGTCTTTTATAATGGGAGGCACTATTTTAACAATCAACTTGTTTGCTAGAAGTAAAAACAGCTTACAGAACCTGTGACCTGACCAAATTTAAATTAGAATATATCACAAATGTCATTATACAATTATTTAAAAAAGAATTGACAGCAGCTGCCAGAGAGATGGCAGTAGTAATATCTATTGTCTGATTGTACCCATCCAATTATTCTAACAGTAAAGAAATAGCTGTAATGTATTTGTTAACTGACATTCCCATAAACTGTACACTTATCAAATATTATCTTTTCTAGATATGGAAGTCCTGTAAACACTAAAGAAGAGTATGTCCAATTTGCTGAATGGTATTTAACAACATTCACTGGTGGAATTCTTGAAGTTCTGCTTCGAGTGTTAGATCAGTACAGAAACAAAATGTATGTTTCGCCCAGAGTCTTGCAACAAACGTTAAGCTACATTGATCAATGGTATGTCACCTTGCACTCACATAGCCAGTTTAAATGTCTGTTGAAATTTATGCCACATATTATACCATTTCAAGTGACTTAAGTACAAAATTTCAAATGTTACATAATAAACTTCAGAACCAATTTGATGTGGCCGATGATAGACTATAATTATATAATGAAATTGTATAGTGTAATTTTTTTCTGTTCAATTTACAGTGTTAGTCATGCGCATTCATGGAAACTTCTCAAACCACACATGTTTGCCATCATCCAAGATGTTCTCTTTCCATTGATGTCATACTCAGATGCAGATGAAGATTTGTGGTTTACCGATCCTCATGAATTTATTCGTATTAAATTTGGTAAGATTGAAATTGAATTAAGATCAGTTGTTAAAATTTTCAAGTTTAAAGGTTTTTAATGATATTGAACAGTTAAAAACAAACTTATTTTAGACATATTTGAAGACTTTGTGTCCCCTGTGACTGCAGCACAAACCTTGCTTATATCATGCTGCCGTAAGCGAAAGGAAATGTTGGAAAGGACAATGCATTTTTGTATGCAAGTTCTGACAGGGCAATCCTTAGACAGTGGCCCACAACAAAGAGATGGTGCTTTGCACATGATGGGAACTCTTAATGATTTATTATTGAAAAAGAAAGTTTACAAGGGCCAAGTAGAAAGTCTGCTAAGCCAATATGTTTTGCCAGAGTACCATAGTCGTTATGGATATATGAGGGCCAGAGCCTGTTGGGTTCTACACAGTTTTGCTACTGTCCGTTTTAAAAATGAGGGACTACTAGTGGAATCAGTGCATTTTACAATCAATGCCCTGCTAAATGACTCTGATCTGCCGGTAAAGGTTGAGGCAGCAATTGCTCTGCAAACTCTTCTATCGTCTCAAGAGAAAACCCATGCTTTACTTGAACCCCAAATAAAGGCAGTAACCAGTGAATTACTAAAGGTGATAAGAGAAACAGAAAATGACAATGTGGCAAATGTGCTTCAAAAGATAGTACCCCTGTACACAGAACAATTAATGACAATGGCATTTGAGATAATTGAGCACCTTGCTACAACATTCAGCAAAGTGGTTGAAACAGATTCTGGATCTGATGAAAAAGCCATCACCGCTATGGGTCTGCTAAATACTATGGAGACAGTGTTAAATGTCATGGAGGACAATCCCGAGATAATGGCCCGAATGGAGAAAACTGTGCTTCGTGTTGTGGGACATATTTTGCATCATAATATTCACGGTCAGTTAACAATCGCCGAGGTAAAATGTGACCCGTCTTTTCCATTAAATTCAACTGTACATAAAATAAACAGTTTATAATTTCAGAATATTATGAAGAGGCGCTAACACTGCTATGCAATTTGACTGCCAAAACAATATCTGAAGATATGTGGAAAGTTTTGGAACTGATATACAAAGTTTTTGAGAATGATGGCTATGATTATTTCACTGATATGATGCCAGTTCTGCACAACTATATAACTGTGGATACTAATGCTTTTCTGTCCAATGAAAATCACATGCTCGCTATGTTCAATATGATAAAAGTGGTAAGTAACATATTTATGTCGTTGCTATATTTCTTGTAATTCTAAATAGAAAGGAGAGTTCGTATATAGCGGGGATTGTAATCAATTTACCCGGACACAATTAATACTCATAACATATGGTTTATTACAGACCATGTTGTGCATACAGCCTGTTCAAATTCAAATATGTTCAGTTTTCGAGTAAAAAAAACAAACAGAGGATCATTTCTTTATATGTTTATTCATTCTTTGTTAATTTATCTTTATCAATCTTATCAATATTAACATTTTTGTTGCCAGACACAATGCATGAACACACTTATCCGACAGTGATGATCTATACTTGGATTTTATAAAATGACAACAAATGACACTAAGTCACTTTGGGAATTCCCCTAAGAATAGTTTCAGATAACTTCACTTATAAATATTGCCATAGAAGTAAAATCCGCATTCAGTTCCCGGGCCGTAGTCTGGATAGTCTTGGTCTAAGATATAGTCCATTCTAAACAGTATAACTGCTGCTGTCAGTGATTGGATAGCGACTATACATTCTTTTAGTGGAGTGATTCCCCCACAATACACTCAATGTGTGATGTTTGAAACATTCAAGGAAGGGACTTTGCATTGTAGACGTCACACACTGGTTATTAATAACCTTTACGTCAATGTCTGAAGAACAGTATATTTTATAATAGGTTACTCCAAGAGCAATATATAGTTATGCGTACCGGTTGTTTGAGCAGCGAACTGACCATTAAATCACGAATAACTTAGTACTAACTCAAATATGATGATACAAAAACAAATTTTTATCGTGGCTACGCTATCGAAATTAATCGTACCGACGACGGGCGCAACATAGCAATGACATGATTCACCAACATAAACCAAATGTCGGTCATCACCCGCATCTTACGAGTGTTGCTAATGTAATTTTTATGAATTGCCTCTTATCTTAATGTGTCACTCTTCCTGCTGCAAATTTATTGTAATTGGGAATTTCGAACGTGTGAGTTAGCTTCTTGACGTTTGTTGTATTTCATGGTTAAAAAAAGAAATATAAAGTTTACATTACTTTGTATGACGTAGATGGAAATCACGTACGTAAACTATGAAATTCAAAAATCATTATGTATCAGTCGAAACGAGCCGAATTTTTTGTGTCAGTATAGGTAGCAAAGTTTTACAAAACGGATGGTATTAATTTTTATATATTTCGTTTTGTTATTCTACAAGTTAGGAAATTTCCTCTAAATAAATAAATGAATAGTTTAAAATGTAGCAATAAAAGGTATTAGAAAACATTCCGTTACAAATATGAAAAAAGGTATTACAAAATAAACAAAAAATACATACTATACAACATACTTACATACTAATATTATAAATGCGAAAGTAATTCTGTCCGTCTGTCTGTCTGTGACGTCATCACGGCCAAACCGCTGAATCGATTGTGATGAAATTTCATACAGAGATACATGAGGGTCTTGGGATGAACAAAGGCTATTTTTTTTCTAATTTTTTTTTAGTTTTTCCAGGAATTTCAATATTTTACGAAAAGATCGCCGAAAATGAGCTTCCTGGACGCTTAGGCTATGTCGTACGTGAGCGATCTCGTTGCGAATGCGAAGCGGAGCGGCGCGATGCGGCGGCAAGCGAATTCCAAGCGACGCGGCGGTTTTGTCCTACGTGCACGTGAATTGCCGTGGTGGGACTTACCGCCGCCGCCGCCTTCTGTCGTTGTCGTTCTGTGTTTCTTATGACAGGTCACAAAATGATATGGCAGCACATAAAGCAATACTTTTAGATAATTCATTACTGAAATATCAAATACTGAAGAATTATGTCCGTCAAACAAGTGAAACTAATATTATGTATTTAGAAATACATTCTTTACAAATTACAAACGCAATCGACCGTCAAGAGTGACAGACATGACAACCGCCGCCGCGTTCATTCGCGCGAAAAAATCAAACCAATTGATCGCGTTCGCTTCGCTTCGCGTCGCGCCGCTCCCACTCCGCGTCCGTATTGGTCACGTAGGACACTTCAATAAACGTGGTCCGTTTGTTTTCTTCGCGCCGCGCCGCTTCGCGTTCGCAACGAAATCGCTCACGTAGGACACTGGCTAAGAGTGAATAGATATTTGTTAGGCAAGCATGCCACATCATAGGCTGCATGTTCGCTTACCATAGGCAAGATGGAAGTCAAACTCTTGAGTGTTAAGAATTTTTAAAACAAGGAAGGAGAATGTAAACACTAAAACAAAACTTACATTCTTCTAGAATCAGTTTTGATGTATTGTTAACAAAATCAAAGCACCATTTCTGGTTCCCTTGCGCATCGACAACTTTAGGTTGGTATATTTCATTTTCAAGCAATGTTATATTCTGAAAATGAAAACATATTTTTACTAGGGAATAAATTAAATCAGCCTTAAAGGACATCAATTAAATCTGAAAATATAAATACAATGCACATAAGAATTTAATCATTATTATCTGTGATCAATTACGGAAACCAAATTGTTTATCATTTAACAATATTTTATCAATGTGTTTGTCATTCAGTCCTCATAATATTGATAAAGCAAAATTTATGTCACCTGTCCAGTTGCTTCACCAACAAGAAATGAGTCAACATTCACATGATTTTGAACTTCAGTTTCTTGATGACCTACAATAAAATAAGTAACAATCAATCTCCAATGATTTAGCTGTCTAGGTGCCTTTTTTGCAACCCTTTGTATTGCTCCACTGCTACACATAAACTTCCTCGCATTTTGAAAAGACTGTAGTCTTTCATTTTCATCAAATGAGGATTGGCAGATTTTACACAGCTCAATAGTAATTAATATATCAATACTAATTTTTCTACTCTACATTCAAAAACAGCTCTCCATAAAAACGTAATAAGTGCAGTCTCTTCAATGTATTTCACAGTATATTTATAATAAAACACAAATGTTTCACTATTATTTGTTACTTCATAAAAAAGCAATTGGTTTAATGAATCAGTGGAAGAATCAGCAAAGGTGTAAAATAACCAACATTGCTTTTTACAAATGTATATGAATAATTAATACTGCAATTATAGAAAAGTTGTAAGTACTCACTCGCAATGAGTGCATTGTTCCCAACACACTCAAAAATATTTTTTGCATTGACTTCAATCTTATTCCCCCCAATAGCATTTATTTGCAATTCACATGGAATGATGTCGTCTATTCTTGAAGTTATTTTTTTTATATGTACTGGCTTGCTGTTTTTAAGTTTAGTTCCTTTTTCTCCTTGCAAATCACAAACTTTCGATTCATTAACAATTATAGGTGATAAGAGAGATTTTGTATCTTGAGATTCACCAAATCCCGCTGCAAACGTTAACTTCACTGAAGGAACCTTGGATTTCCTTCTCAAAATGTTGGGCTTTTGGAATTTTCGCTTATTGATGTTTTTATCGTGTGACACGAACATCGTTTTAGTATATTGTCACATCTGATTTCGCCTGCAAATGCATAACAAACATAGCAAATGAAAACTTTCAAATCATATTCAGAAATTTCAATATTTTGTTTCACAGAAACATATCAAACCTATGATTAAAAAAAAAATTCGCATTGCGCAGTAATACAATACCTTTATTATTGTGCTTTTAAAATAAGGGTGAGAAATTAAAGCTTGTAGTTATTTATATGACAATGTACAAAGCAGGTAAAGAATGTGGCAAAATATGTAATAAACATCTTGTTTTTCTTTTCCCTACTTTTTATTTGTTTTTCATTCTTGCAAAAAAGGTTATTTTAGGAGGATTTTTTCTGGTCATTACTTATGAGGCTATGGTAATGTACGCTTTAGAGCCGTATAGTACAGCCATGAAACAATCGAAAAACCCAATGTAAAACAATGTCGATGTAACATATAATAATTTACTATGAAAATACCTGTGAGAACTAATGTGCATAATTTACGGTTACCAATGATTAAGAAACTATTTTTAAGTTCAATAGTGAGTCTCATCGCCATAATGTTTATAAAAAAACTCTCTCACATTTACTACTGTCATATTGCGTCAGACTAATGTCATTATCGTGATGTTGTTAGTGACACACGTACAAAGTACGTATAGCTAATGCCAGAAAAGTTTGAACATAAATATAGGTACGTCTGTCCATTCTGTCCAACGTCATATCGTAAGTCACAACAGAGTTCGACAGACAAATTGGTAATAGAGGTTAGATGCACTGATAATTTATAAGTAAATGAGATATACATATATCATAAAAATGGATTTAAATGAAGTAATTAACGATATTGATGATATTACGGACCCATCTTCCATGGAAAAAATAATGATGTATGTTGATTACATTCAAACTCAAGACGAAACATTTATAGAGGTAAAATTATTAAAACCTGCATAATAACGAAGTGTATTAATGTAATGCGTACGTATTAGAAGCAAATATTTAAAATGTTCCATTAAAGTCGTTAATTTTTTATTTCTCAGCTACTAATGGAAAAATTACGACATACGGAAATGGAAATAACCTGGGAGCAACCATGGTATCAGCAGTGTAAGAGTTTAACTCGACCTGTATTAATTAATGACAAAGTTGAGGAACAATTTCGAACAGATAAAATTTCCAAAACAGAAAGTGAAAAGATCCATAAGAATTGGCGAAAATTTAGAAAGGTTCATATATTATGACTATTATAATTTCTATCTGATTGTCTGAATCATACTTAACTTATTTAGTTATTTTATAAAGTAATGATAAGTAATCAGGTATGACATAAACAGCCTAGTTAATAAATAAAAATGTATAGTACAAATGTTCATATGAAAAGTAAAAACTTTCAATGTATAAATATATTCTATTTAATTAGCTTATAAATACATTCAAATACTTACACAGTCTTAATAATTAATTATGACTTTAAAGTTGTAACATGTCAGTGTAGCATCTATGCTAATAGTATAGAAACAAAAATGTTTTTTTTTGTGTTTGTTTGTAATCAATAAACTCAAAAATTACTGGACCAATTTAAAAATTCTTTCACATTATCAATAGCTACATTATCAGCAATTAGCATGGGCTATATTATAATTTTTTTAATTAAAGATCTCCATGAAAAAACTTATAATGTAATTTTTAAGACTCATTATAGAAATTGGAATAGATTCAGTTTTATTGATCAAACCTACATTTCCACGGTATTTTCACGTTTATGTATATTCTTGTCTTTTTCTGATGTAGCAATTTAATGTACCAAATACACCTGAGTGTTTTGCACGTTGGAAGAATACAAGTAAAAGTCGAAATCCTCAAACTCCCGAGGAATGTGTCAGGCGCTTTGTCACTGCTTACTTAGCCAAGGGTTTGGAAAGGACTTTATATCAAGTATATAAACATATATTGGCTCATTATGGAAGTCCTGTAAAAGGACATTATTCCATGGAAGAGGAGAAATTGATGGAAGTTTGTTTCTATCATAACCCAAGAAATGCTGTCCCTATATTGTCTACAATTCTTGGCAGAGATCCAAGAGGTATATACAAGAAGTTTGAAGAACAGTTACATGGTAAGGCTTGTGCACATTTAAGGTTGAATCAATAAATCATCCTTACATAATAATATCTTCAGATTTATAAACAATAGTTTGGATAAGAATCCAGAAAAGACTTAACTGCTAATAACTCTGACAAACCACTGAATGTATAACATAGTTATAACAAAGTAAATAAAAGTATGGTAGGATTACAAAAAAAAAGTTGTTCTGTTAAATTAGTGTCTTTTTTCTCTTTGTTACACATTTAAGGACAGGAAGAAAGAAAAAGGTTAAAGTGGAAAATGCCAATGGCAACAAAGTTTTTTAAATTACTCCTTGAATATACAGATCTTCCGATAGAAGAACTCAAATACAGAACATTCAGTAAATCTATTTGGATGAAACTTGAAAAAGATATGGACCAACAGTATATTTATTTACAAAAGTTTTGGTATAATAAATTACATGTGCAGATATTTGTAAAAAAAGATATAAAAATAAAAGTACTCCGAAAGAAAATTGCAAGAAAGTAAGCTATGACAATGATACTTCGTTTTATTATTGTTGTCTGTAAGATTACTAAGTTACTTTTAATATGATATAATTTGTAATTTAATTTCAGGTTACAGAAATCTTCTTACAAGGTGTGGAGTGATATCAGATGGAAAGAGTTAGTAAAAGAATTCCCTGATGGTTTCACACATTCTTTTTTATATAAAACATGGGCGTCTGTTTTTCGAAATCACAAAGAGATTTTAAAAGTTTCTCTTGAAGAACTCATACAATATGCATTGGATAGGATTCCTAGACTTCCAAATAAAAGATTGAGAACCCTAGTATACAATAATGCTGGTGAACTACAGGAAGTGAGATATGAGAATGATAATGATAAAGCTAAACTAAACAATGCTTATGATTAATAAAATTCCTACCTAGAAATGTTTTAGTTTGTTGTGTAAAATAATCTTATATAAGTTAACTGTATTATATAATAAAACCTAGCTGTGCCCGGAAATTTTACGCGCGTAGATTTCGAATCAGTAGGAAAACCGGAAATAAAATTATTTATTCCCAGGCTTCAAAATATCCATATACCAAATTTTATTCATTTAATATTCATGTGTGTGCATATTATGTTTATATTATAACCATATGTATATTGTTAATATATAGTATACTGTAACATACAATTGGTTTGTACGAAACACTTGTTTTGAACTTGCATGATGAACGTGATACTAACATTTTTTTGTATTGGTAGCTATTTTTGTTAAAATTATTTGATTTTTACGCTTGTAACACCTTTTAGAGAACTATCGGTTGTCGGACATAACGCCACAACTCGCATATTATGTGTCAGACTTTGACTTCTTTGTATTGATATTGAACTTGTCAACTGTCAAATTTCATTTTGATATTTAATATACCAACTACTAGTGGTGAGTCATTGACGCGTTTAAAGTCGACGAAACGAGACCGTTTATCGTTGATGATAAAACAGTTTAATTTTCGACTAGTTTCGAATTAGCCTAAGATCCCTCCATACAACGACCTTCATCGAGCCGGTTAATGGATGAAACATATTTTATATCAAATTAAGTATGCCAATAAACATATTGCAAATGGGCTGACAAAACAGTTTCAGTCCAGTATATGCTTAATTAGCAATTTAAAAGTAATTTTTTTGGGCAAATTGTAACGGCATGGTTAATGGACAAACTGCATACCAATCGAAAGTACGAGGTCTATAGAATATGAAAACCTTTGGTTGACTATCATTTTCCTGTCAGAACTCTTAGGTAGACAGCCATAAACAGGCTAATAAAAATAGTAAATTGCACCGGTCTGGTTAATGGATGAAATTTAGGTTAAAATAAAGATTATTTCTTTACGAATGCGATGGTATACTGTTGGTTTCGCAAAATCAGTCCAGAATGCCGGTTGTCGAGTTTAAAAAAGTGAAATATTCCTGCTAGTTAACACGTGCGACAGAAAGGTCACATGCGATAGAAGAGGACACAGCATTTGCAGCTGTGTGTAGTTCGTCCAATGAACGAAAGAGAGTGCGCATGCTATTTATCCGTGAAAATGAAAAGAATAGCGATAGACTCGTTAGGGCTGTGCATCATTTTGGAGTAGTTTGTCGCTATAATAAGACGTGAAAAACGTGCTACCTATTTATTGCTATTAAAAATGGGCAAAAAGTGTTTTTTGAGCAATTCGGATGATGGTGTAATTGATTTTAATGATAAAACTTTTAAAAATTGTATATTACAGTTAGCTTTTCGTAAAAAAAAAAACTTTAAATACAATGTTGTTGAGCTAACCAGTGTGTCACTCGAATTAGGTTATCATACTAGTTGTTATAAAAAGGTGACAGCTTTGAGAAAAAAATATAATGAAGAATTTAATATTTTTTGTGCTCAGACTACAGTAAGTACATAATAACTGAATCTTCAAAATTACCTTAGCTAATGTATTTTCTACATTTTTTCATGATGAAATAATTGTTAGAACAATTTACCTATGATTTTGTTAGTTTTCGTTTAATTAAAGAGGCTATTTTCATTCAAGTATTATAATCACAATTTTTTGTAATATTTATATACGGTGAAACTTCTTTAAGTCGAACTTCGTTAAGTCGAAAACCTTCCAAACTCGAAAAAATTTTGTGTTCCCTTTCCTTCGAATCCCAAAATCTACATTACTCGTAATCTCAACCCTCTATTAGTCAAAATAAAGAGAAAACCTCTCAGCGTTCCTTTAAATAAACAATTTTATGTAATAGTGCGCGATAACCTTGTTATGTTTTGTCTTCTCGGTATTCGCCTACAGACTACCGGGGTATTTGCCGTTCAGTACATTTTCAGTTTTTGGACATCACTATAATCCGTTTTAATTTTTATTGAAACCGGTATTTTTTAAATATTAAAAGTAAAACTCAAAATAAAATCCAAACTTCCATACTATGCATTCTATTCATACTTCCATACTTTATCTATATCTATGCTATATTTACTAGATTTTACTACATTTATTAACATTTTAAAGAGGAAAGATTTGTGTGTGTGTGTGTGTGTGTATATGTATGTAACGAATACGCCCAAAAACTACTGGGCCGATTTCAAAAATTCTTTCACCATTTAAATGCTAGATTATCACTGATCAACATAGGCTACTCGTATATTAATTACAGGAAAAAAATAAGGATCCTTACTAAAACGACCATAATGTAACCCAAAGTGGAAAAAACATTGCCATAAAATGTCTTTCATCGCATGCGCTGCAAAAACTATTGATGATAGAACAAAAAAATGTTCTACGATATTAAAGAATATATCAATATCTACAAAAAATGTCGCGATAGCATATGTCTAACTTTTGTAATTATGTCACTGTAACTACTTTTTCACATTTCAAAAGTTAATAGAAATTGCGATCAAAATCAGACCAAGTTATCCATACCTTTGCATTGACCATTATCGAAATAAATAATTTCCTAAGCAAGACTGTTTCAATACCTATAAATTACCTTCTATATTATTCAAATCGGACATTTCGTTCAAAAGATATAATAACATAGGCTACATTAATTATAGGAAAAAATAAGAATCCTTACCAAAACGACAATAATGTAACCCAAGGTGGAAAATAAATTGCCGTAAAATGTCTTTCATCGCAGGTGCTGCGAAAACTATTGAAGATAGAACAAAAAATGATGTACAATATTAAAAAACATATCTACGAAAAACAATTGTACGTTACGTTGTACGTCTAACTATTGTAGTTATGTCACTATAACTACTTTTTAACATTTTAAACGTTAATAGAAATTCCGACCAAAATCAGACCAACTTATCCATACCTTTGCATTGATCCTTATCCAAATAAATAATTTCCTAACAAAGACTGTTTCGTTACCTATAAATTACCTTTTAGTTTATTCAAATCGGACATTCCGTTCAAAAGATATTACTAATTTAAAACGTCAATCGAAACAAAATTAACGCCATCGCACCGGCGCCGCCGTTATAGCAAGGATGAGTCGCGGGAATTGCGGGAGGGGGGCGTGTACATAAATGGCACATATGGACATGCGTCCGCATATAGCAGAACAACGTTTGCCGAATCAGCTAGTAATAAATATTTTAGGAGATATCATAGATTCAAAATAACCCGCAACGAAAAATCATGCATAGAATATTATTGGGAGCACGCGGAGAAGCGTCTGCGGGATGCTCGCGTAAGGAGGGATGTGAATCGGAGTGGTAAAAATTGAAATACTAAATAATCGAATTTTTCTCTTTAACTTAAATCGATTTGTAAATAATAGTATAATTAAAAATTAATTTTATCCCATATGGTTACCTGTATATTTTCGCAACAAGAGGAGGTTGTGGAGCAACATAAAGGCTACTTTTTATCTTATAATTCCCGCGGGATAGTTATTTACGCGGGGAAAACTTTGTAACTCGCCGATTTCCACGCGGGCAAAGCTAGTACGGTCATAAGTTTTCGTGTCTGCGTTCGAAGCTATGATACATAGTTTGGATTTATTTATTTCTGAATTTAAACTGAAGTAGTTTGCAATGTCCTTTTTCACCGTAGTGGCGACTCCGCGAATACCGACGCCGCCCGGGCTCGCTCGGTTCTGCTGGGCGCCTGCGAGCCGCTCCCGCCTCGGGGCTGAAGGCGGTTCGTATATTCTGTGATACAAGTGACATAGG
>DWEM01001239.1:0-14985 GCA_018245935.1 Agara belti belti | reverse complement strand
AACATAGCTATCCGATTCGAAATTAGGCAATTGATTGCCTGTTTTATGGTGACCGGACAGCTGATAAACACACATACATACAATACCATACTTATATCGGTTTAAAGATTCTTTATTGTCTTAGAAATTACAAAAAATTCACTTATAAGACAAAACTTAAACTAATTTAAGTACAGAAATGTAACAAAATACTTATATAGATATAGATACCAGACACAGAACAAACGAATGCGCTGCACACAAAAAATGTTTGTGAATGGGAATCGAACCCACGACCTCCGGTTTTGCAGTCAAGGTCTCCAACCACTAGAGCGAGTAGGTTATATAAATATGATAATGGAGCCACTTACCGAAGACGTATTGGTGGTGTAATCTAATACACTTCAAGATAATGAAATCTCAAACAAAACACACACAACTAAATTTAAACACGCACTTTAAAACCTAATTTAAATACACGAGTTACTGTTTATTAACAGTATAAAAAAATAATAATAAAAATTATTTATGTCTTGAAAGCAATTTATCAGTGACGCTTATTTAGTACGCAAAAAAAAAAACACACTTTTTAAATTCAAATTTTGAATGTCACGTTCACATTAGTTATGACAAAAGCGCAGAACTAATCAGAACTGTCACTTTGACGAGAAAGATTTATGGTCTGTGTCAACAGTACAAGTACAGTTGTACAGATGAAATATATGTTATGTTTTTAAACGATTATACATATTACGAACATTGTTTTTTTTTTAAATCGTATCGAAGCTGAGCTTTTTTTAATCGTCTCTTATTTAGGCGAAGGTTTACTTCTATAAGGAGTCAATTATTTTCGCACCGACAATAACAACCACACCCAATGCTGGTGCGGACAATACTAAACTACCCCATGTGATAAATAGGGGTGGGTTCCGAGGGGTTGCAGAGCGAATTTCTATGGGCAGTACGTTCGGGTTCCTTTATTTTTTATCCTCCGTTTTGTTTTGAACTCCTTTTGAAGGATCTTTTAATTATTTTTAGTACGAAATACTTTTGTCTTTAGCTTGTTGGCTTTAGTTTTATTATTTTACTAGCTTTTGCCCGTGACTCCGTCCCGCCCCCGCAATTCCCTTTGAAGGTAGAATTTCGTAAAATGTGTGTTTAGTTCACTTCGACGTATCACTACATATATTATTATACACATAAACCTTCCTCTCGAATCACTCTATCTATTAAAAAAAACCGCATCGAAATCCGTTGCGTAGTTTTAAAGATCTAAGCATACATAGGGACAGACAGCGGAAAGCCACTTTGTTTTATACTATGTAGTGAGTAGTGAAGTTACCTGAAATTGAGCTGCGCTTCTTTTATTTTAACATGATACTTTCTCAAACTGCCTTGAAACCAAGTGATGAAATAACCTATTCTTACTCTCATATAACATCGCTATCCACATAGAAGGTTAAAATAAGGTTTACATGAAGTTTCGTATCATGATCAATGATCATTCAAGCTGTGGAATGACCGTCATTCAATGGGAACCTGGGAACCCTAATAATGAGTTCTTTCAAGGCCAAGGAATGTGACACCTTTAACGTCCCAAGTGTTTAGAGCAATAGTGATCATTTTAGCATAAGTGGACCGTCTACCCATTTGTCATGTCTTCTTGCTATTAATATAACGCATTAAATAGATAGTGAGTTGCACTAGAGAAGCTAGTCTGCTAGTCTGCTATCCTCAGTGACGCTGAATCTCTCCTTATTAATGTACACTCATCTGTATGGTGTCGTTACAGGCCTCTTTCGCACCCCGATGATGCAGCAGTTGCCCGAGGCGGCTATCAAGCAGTTGGAGGCGTCAGTGCCGTTTCCGTCGCGCCTGGGACACCCGCAGGAGTACGCCCAGCTCGTGCAAAGCATCATTCAGAACCCCATGCTCAATGGCGAGACTATTCGCCTAGACGGCTCGATTAGAATGCAACCATAAAAACTATATAACACGAGCCCGTCACATGTCTGACAAAGCGGCGACATCATCACATCTTTCATTTTTCTACTGTTGGACAAGGATCTCCTCTCAGAATGGGAACGGTTAAAGCCACAGTGTGGATTAGATAATATAAGGACAACATTCTGATATTTTAAAATTCTAAGTAGTCATCTGGTATCTAGTACCTCGATATGTTAAAAATGTAATAGAGCCGTTTACGTCACGACCTTCGCTATACGAATAGACATACATACACTCGAAAAGCATTCATCTACCGAAAACTAAACTAAACTGTTCTACCTACCAGCGGCTACGCAGAAATTATAGCGCTGTTGCGCTGAAGTGCGCGGACAAATTAACTTTGCATATTATTTTATGGTTTTATTTTATGGTTTCAAGTTGTTTCCATTTCGTTGCGTTATTAATAAACATCACTTGGGCGTTATTACTCGTATTATTTCTGCCGAATCCACACACTTTTGAACATGGAAATGTAAGGAAAACATGCCGATAGAAATAAAGACGCAATAGATTAAACGAAAATATTATTTATTCTACAATAACGAGCGCCGGCGACTGGGCCCGCCGCCGGCGCGTACGTGCGTCTCACAATATTTATTTTATTCATTTCAAATAAATACATGGCGTTGCGCTGCCCACATCTCACACCGCCATTTACATGTATTTAAGTGGTCACCTAACAGTAGATCATTTCGTTTACAAGTTTCAAACTTAATGACACTTCAGAAAACAATATGGAAATAAAAAATATAACTTCAAAAAATTTAGCGACAACAATAACTATTATTTTAAAATGTAAAAAGATGTGAGGTAATGAGACGGTACAATCGTGTCTGCGGTAAGTAAAACGGCTGCTCCGCATTTAACTGATCTACAAATTAAAATGGTTACGTTTGTGATAAAATTACAACTGGGGCTCGACTGTCGTCGGACGAGCGCGCTCGGCTCGTCGGGCAATGGTAACATTGGAAGAACAGAATGCGTCAAATACGCAGCGAGCGACAGCTAATCCACAATCTGTAAACAATTTATTTATAAATACTTTATACTTAGCGAGTGATGTCTGCGGTGATGTCGAGATTCGTCTACATATCAAGTGAACATGTAACTTTTAACATAGATCAATTAAAAAGGAGCGTAGTAAAAATAAAGCCTTCATATGAAGTTATACATGTGTACTTATAATTTACAATAACATATAGCGGCCGCTGCACCGCGATGCGAGGGAAGTGTTCCGCTCGCGAGGGGCGCGGGCCCCGCCGGCCGTGGCCGGGGCGCGGCCTCGGAGCGCTTGTGTACAACATTCGCGACTTACACATTAATGCCTTTATATTATACATTATGAACGTATTACCGAGCGCTCGAGACGTGCGAGTACACCCGGCGCCTTCGAAAATTTAAACTGCATTAGGTAGCAATATACAATAACATTCAGAATTATTTCTTAGATGGTAGCGATTAACAATTTTAATTACAATATTGCATTGTTATTTGCCAGCTTCATTTCGGATTCAACGACAACCATTTAATATGTAATGAAAAGTTTGATAACCTCGCCCTAGCTATATGTACAATTAATAAAATAGAACTAACACGGCTCGCGAAATAAAGTAGGTGCAACAGAAATAATCGCTTAGGTACTTAAAGACTTAAAACTAGTATGAACCCTTCAGGCGTAGACCTGTCGATTCGCTCAAATTCACGCCCTCACATAAACTTAAACCGAGAGAATACTATACACAGACTAAAGTAAACAACATCGACTGAGATTAAACCTAACTTATCGTTAATGAACAACAAAGTGGTTAACTTACAAGTTGTAACGCGACGATCGACGCGCGCCACCAAGCGTTACGATATATGTTATTTTGGAATGTGTGTGACGCGTACAATCCCTTTCTACCCTATTGGCCGCTCCCGTCGGGCGGCATGTGATGATGATGATAGAGTACACGAGCCGCGGTGAGGTTCGTTCGTTGCTCTACGGATCGAATCTGAGCGAAGTAACAGTGCCGGAAACGGACGCGCGGCGAGCGACTCGCGCGCCAGCCTCTGCGCAGTATTTGCGATTACCTATTTGTATTTATATCTACTTGAACTCAAAATGTACATTTACATAGAACACTCAGCGTGTATCTTAATATTTTAAAATACTTATAATTTTAAACCATAAATATAGATGTTACTTACACAAACTCTAAAATACATTACTCCATATAGTACACCCTAGCCTTAAGACGTTAATCGTAGTTTTAAACATTACAAGCATAGTTAAATTTACATTCAATCAAACAGGAGTTTAAAATCGATGTCAATTAAGTAAAGCGAGGGAAGAACCGTTAATGTTACAGCAGTCGAACCAAATGTCGATCAATATGAATGAACACTGGCACCTTTGTAACAATTATTGTTAAGGAAAAGGAATCTACATTCAATAAAACAGGAGTTTAAAATGGATGTCGATTGAACAAAGCGAGGGAAGAACCGTCAAATGTTACAGAAGTCGAACCAAATGTCGTACAATATGAATATCATTCGAACACTGGCACCTGTGTAACAATTATTGTATAAGGAAGATGTTGAATGGAATAAAATCACGTTCCAACTAGATCGAATCGGTCGCGTGCAGGCGCGGCGCGGGCCGCCTCTACGAACCCTGTACGATCTCCTAACTAATGGCACACGACGCTACGAAACATCACCGACGCTGACCGCGCACACGAACCAACGCTTTCTTTCATCCGTATTTGTAACAACGTGCTAATTAAGAATATTTAAATAAAAATAGCCGGATCATTTTGTAAACGAATAATACAGATGACGATTTTAAGAAGTGTATATAAAGCATGTTACATATATATATTGTTGTTATTGTGTTAGGAATAAAAAAAAAATTAAAGCAAACAAAGACATGTTCAACTCGCTGTCCGTACAACAACAATCAATAAAATATATAGCAATTTAAAACTAAGTCCATAAATTTTATCTATTAAAATAATAATTATTGTTTTTCGCGCGATTGTGAGAATGGTTCATATAATAAACTAAATTTTAAGTCATACTAGATACACACATAAAATAATAATAAAATAAGTAATACTTATATTTTTTTATAGGTATTGCATTTCATTTTTAAGTGTATTATAACTTCGAGGTATAATGTTGATTCCTTGTATTAGATATGTAGCGGTAAACGAATAAAAAAATAATACTGTATTGAATTCATTTAAAAATAATTGCGAACAAGACATGCAATACTGTAAATATGGTAACCTGTTAAATGGTATTATTCTGTAGGCACATAACTAATATAAGGAATCCGCTAACAAAATTAAAATATAGTTTTCGAAAAAGTTATATTTGTTCGTTAATTTATAACGATGCTCGAAAAAGGAAGCCCTTTGCTCGGGGGAAATGTACTATTATTGACGAGAACGACAGCATCTGCCGGCGCGCACGGATAGCGCGCTCATGCAATAAAATCCGTCAACATTGCCCGGACAAGAACACGTGTGAGCCACACAGCCGAATGTACCTCCTTAACTATGTCATACCATCACAGATTAGCTTTGCCTCCCATAAAGCGTCTAAAGGTGAAGCTGCGAGCGATTTCATCCAACACCAACAATGTTCATGTCGAACCAGATCGGGATACGAAGTTTTAATATATTATTATATACACGAGTCAATCGATCGTTTAATGCAATACTGATGTGGACGCGTTTTATTTCAGGTGGTTATTAATACACGTCGATCGTTTTAATAGTCGCTTCTCGTCTATGGACCGAGTTATTTACGCAGCTTCACACACTACGCATTATTTTGGACTTTGTTAAATATATACATACAATGACAACATATGTAGGGTTACAAACCGACGCCACTGCTCTGGTCCATTCTGCTACTACGAGGATAACGATATAAACAACGATAAGAAAATATTCGACCGAAGCGCAATGCGGAAACAATAAGAACCCCTATTAAGAGCAGTCTACAACGTGTCGATTTAATTTCGATTCGCACTTGTTAACGGTCATAAATTTAACGAGAACTACATTTAAGGAACTTTGTTGGAAACGATATAACTTTACACAATATAACATTAAATCCTAATAACAGGTACGAATTTCAACTCGAAACGTCGAACCGCCCGGTCACCTACGAACGTTGACCGAACTCGCCGAGTCAACTGTCGAGTCAACAAACAACGGTACCGATAACAATATAACAGCGACAGTTTTAAAGCCAATAATAATTAACCGGAATACATAACGACAGAAGCGCTGAACGGTATTCACGTTACAAGACGATATTATGTTCACTGGACGGTATTGTAGAAAAAAGTCGGTGCCGTAGTAACGTTTACTTTCCAAATATACGAGCCTACGTAGGAGCCGCTAAGCCAAATCAATAAAATATATTTATAGGTAATTAATAATATCCATTACATACTCGTTGACGCGGCCTATTGTACGTTTGCACTTGGTGCAGTGACACTACTATAATTAAAATTTTATAATATATATAAACGTTCACCTTTAAACACAAACGGCCAATCGCATGCCGACTAACGAATATCGTGCGCGGGACGAGAGTGTTCCGGCGGACGCCGCGACGTCGCGCCAGATTTAACAAAACCGTAAACGTTCGCAAATTAAATTTGTAACGCATACACAGGCAGGTATCACAAGATGATGTCGTCGTTTCGATACAATATGCACATAGATTTTTCCACGATAATAGTTGATCTTCACATTTTGATTACGTACGCTACAACATTTAGAAAAATACCAAATCATGTACTTTCAGTTAACATATTATATATGTTAATAAAGAACAATATGTTTTATAAAAATACATCGCCTACCTCGGCCATCGGCCCGTAGGCGCTAGTACCCATATTTTTTAAAAATCTATGATTTTTAAGGCTTCTTGCACGTATGTTGAGAAATATATTACATAATTACATTTATATAAGTAGCATAAATCACTGTAATGTGCCATAATATTATATTTACAAGAACTATACTTTTGTACTGGTACGGCCGATAAAATTATTGATTAATTTCACACAACATTCAGATAAACATCTTTAAAGGACAACTGTAAGTTTAAAACACGATTCAATGATTATAATAAATTGATCATCTTAATTAATAATGATATACATAGACGATTCTACTTCTCAAATAGCAACTTTGATAACGTTTAAAATATTTTTTTAGCCTTGAACTACATTACTTATCTGTAAATCGTAACACATGTGTCAACAAACGAATCAGACATCGAACAAGATATGGGTAAACATACTTCTTACGTTTCATTCGCGTACTCCTAAAAACAAAATAAGTTGTATAATAATAATAATAATAATAATATATTAATAAGTAAAGCGAATTGATAAAACGAGCGGGGCCGAAACGGCCGGTGCCCGGGACTCGAACCCGCCACAACATCCTTAGGTACTGCAATAAAAACTAACAATTATACATAATTATGAACGTTTCAACTAATATTAAAACGGTTTTCATCAAATTTTTCGTTTAAAATCACAGACGCTTTCCTAAAATATGTATTGTATCATTTTTCATTCTACGCACCGGAGTTAACATAAACTTATTTAAATGAAGGAAATATTATCTAATTAAATTTTGAAGTATCAACATTATACTGCTCAATAAATTAACCGTAGTAGCTACACGAGACCGATGTAAATATTTTCTGTATATTTAGATATAGAGATTAGGCAGATAAATATTTGTTTTATCTGTATTGGGACTAGGCGCGCGAGGCGCAATAACTTATTACATTTAATCACACACCAATATATAAACTAAACCTTATCGACGTAAGTAATATTTTGTAGTATAACAAGTATCTGATGTGGATTGTTAGCGTTCGGCGCCGCGTCGTACTGCTCTAGCGGCCGCTCACTGGACTTCAGGATCTGCAAACAAGAACGCCCGAGCTGTAGTGGTCGCACTTTCGCACGCACACTCGTGTATTATAGCCAACACATACACATACATACATACATATATATATATATATACGAAAACACCATCGTTAGTAAAGTTCGATGCCATGTGTAAACCTATACTTATACTATTTACATGTGTGCGGTACCGAGCTGTAGTGAGGTATGGGCGTGTTCAAATTAATAAAATCAAAATAACAGTTATGAGAATGGGAACAGTGGAATGACATGGCACTCTCGTTGCACTCGCTCGCAAGGTATGTAATGGACATTGTTTGGTACGTTACAATTGGAGCACATTGCGTTTCTCTTCACCTGTCAGTGTGTACTCGTATCGGGCACATGGAGCCAAATGTTTGGGAATTAATTGAACGAGGTTCTTACTTTGTATAAGAGTTATATAATTGTTCGACTGACAATCCATGTGCATGGTCAGAGAGAACATATTGTTTTGCAAATTCATAGGACCATTTCAAGATAAATGCACGTGCCGTAAATATAAATATACATACATCCAATTATTTAAATGTAAAATATGAAATGTACAATAGATCCGAAATTTATAATTCAGGTTGTCGATTGATTGGGCACCTTATTCGGATTTCAAATTAATTTCAGTAATTTAAATGTAAATTTTTTGTTTTACTCACTTTGTTACCAGGTGCGTTGTTTATATAAACAAGATTCGATTCTGCAAGCAAATAAACATTCGATAAAGTCACAAATGTATCTCTTAGGCGACATTAATATTGTATTTGAGCCAATTATTATGCATTCAATTTTTCAATATTTGTAACTTCCGGAGTCGATGATTTTCAAACACATTAAAGGCGCTATATATAATTTATATTATAACATATACTATATACTTATGTTTGAATATTTCAAGAGCAATCTTTCAGTTCAAAGTTATTACGAGTATATATGATACCTACAGATATAACGTTACAATCGCTGTCGTGAAAAGATCAAGCTTTTTTTTATAATGCATAACGTAATAAACAATGCAAGTCGTATGTTTTAGAGTCAGATTTTCATATAAAGCAATATTACACGTGCAATATCGACATCACACAGACTATCACTTCTGCCGTGGACTTCTCGCATCAAGTACAACGTAATTTTAACATTCAGAATAGTATGCATGGGTATGAAGAAGGTATTGAAGAAATATGACCGTGTGCTTTACTTAGGAGAGTGTAGTACAAGAACCATGAAGTCACGCATGTTGCAAGCTTCAATATAGGCTACAAAATGTCCATTCCGAGAACCAGCGAACGAAAGTACATAGATATGTTTCGACAACGAAGCGATTATTGCCACTTTATGGCGAGCGAACCATAATACAATCAAGCCGCATTCTACAGTCATAATAAATAAGTGATCAATGAATATATGTGAACAGTTAATTATAATAATTCAGGAATTATTCTTTCATCAGCTGCGTGCATATATTTATACAGGTGCTGCAGGTGAGATCTCTGAGCTATGGTGTAAAACGAAAGTGCAAGGAAAGGCTTCAAATACAATATATTTTAAATGCTTACGCAATCTAGATGGGCGAATGCGGCTCAATCGTGTCGCTCGGCAGGAACCCGCACCTGACACAGAGAGCATACCTCTAGAAATATTACTTGATCGTCTAAAACACTCGTTACACGATAAACCGATATAAACGACTCCCCGGGACCGTACGCTGTCGTCCTCCGACCCGCGCGGCTGATGAGATCGTCCAATACTTCGATGTAACCTCTCATACCATATTACCGATTGTACGCTTTGTTCATATCAGATAACGCTAACCACCGTCGGCCAAGCGAATCCGCTACAATGGCGAGTTACACTCGACATGACAAATGCAGTAACATCCGTAATAGTGGGCATTTTACCTTTAGACGATTACGTACGCAACAATAGCCGTGCAAAAGTACGTCATCGCGTGTTATCATTATTATAGGATTCAGTTGCGTAATACTATATACGGAATATACCGTAACGGTTCTAATGCAAATGGTGCAATATTAAATAAATGATTTTTTATATAATACTTTTTATCTATTGCAAATGTTTTTATCTATTGCAAATGTTTAAGCGTGCGAATCGTAACACTGGTTTCGTTTTGTTATCGTCAATTTCGATTAGCTGTTCTGTTTGTAAAAACATACGAGACAATATTATTATTACAACTCTCCGGAGCGTCACGACATACATGGCTACGAGTGATTGTTTGTGCTGGTTTTGGCAAAACGGTCTATACTTGCAAATTTTGCGTCAGTATTTTTTGAATAGTTTGACCCTTATATTAATCATCCTAGTGAAATTTTGCAACGTCGATCCAGTTCTATAGTCCGAGGACATTAGACATTGTTCTTTTTTTCAATTACACGTAATAATTCGTAGACAAATTTCGAAATTATGTTAAAGTGCCGCATGACAAAGAGTGCGTAATATATTTCAAAAACTGGCCGATGAAATCAAATGGTCTCTACCAAAGTTTAGAGCCAACTTTTGGTTTCGGTGTTTTTTTTTTAAATTATTATGCAATTTAACAACGTTTACATGTATTTATAAAGTCGACAGAGTAACAATCCAATGTGAAACAATCACGTTGGAAGTTTAGCATCTCTTCTGTGCGGTCTACAACACCAGAACAATGCATCTTCATCTATCTCTTCACAATTACACGTAGAGCAAATTCAAATACGTCCTGAGCTTTATACCTTGATATTTTATTTAAAAAAAATATTATAATCGTTACTCATTTCTTTGGTTCCGATCGACGACGCCTACGATCGACAAGGATGGAACGAACATTTCGAAAGATTTTATAATAAATTTTCTACGATAGTACAGTAGTTATAAGATTTAGCATGCTTAATGGCACACTGACTCATTAAGAGACAAGTTAAAATTTAGTTACGTACAGATATAGAGATCTTTTTTTACTGTGATCTAATAGATAGTTAATCAAATGTACAAAATACTAGCACTTATAATTAATAAATAATTTAGTTTTTATTTTATTTATCAAAAGTACGATAAGGCCTCATTGCAAGTTCTTCTTTTGCGATTTTCCAAAAATCGTCTTTTTTTAGTTAAGTCAGTATTCCAATAAGCATACGATTTGACAGTTATTTTTTCACCCTTTTATTGGTCAAAGTCAAGCTTTATTGGTCAAGGCCAAAGTCTGCCACGCTGGCCAAGTGCGGATTCGTAGACTTTACATCTGACAGTTTGCCAGTTCGTAATTTAAAAAAAGAACCTCCTTCACTTGACTTATCCTGCTGGTCGCTTTAATCTCCCGTCGCCTTGCTCACGTTCTAACCCCGACTCGCTCAGCGGGACCGCATTGAGCGGCATCTCACACACAACCCCGTTCACCTACATTTAAATGTGCGCCTACTTTTTTCGCCGCCAAAGCTCCGGATTCCTCGTAATCTAGATAGCCGCGTAATTAAGACATAAACACTATTTTTTCATTCCGCGCGAGCGTTAGCGATAACGTATCCGAAATAATGAGACCCGTCAAAAAACGTGTTACGTAACCTGTAAAATTTTAACGCACGAAACACCGAAACACGCGTAAATTAAAATATCAATATGGTGCAAGTGACAGGGGAGAGACATTGTAATGGTTTTTCATTTCTTTCCTTTCAAGCGATTGTAATGATGGTATAATGTAATTTTTTCTTAAAGTTACTTATTTTTTTATCTCGCTGAAAGCATCGCGACTACTATGTTTGTCTATTAGTTACGCTTTGAAGATTAAATTGCTGAGCGGAATTTTGATGAAATTTTACATGTAGACAGTTAGAGATAATACGGAAGAACATAGGTCATTTTGTAAATCCGTACTTATAACATTATAAATGCGAAAACGTTTGTTGGTTATTTATTTGTCCTTCTTTTACGTCAAACGCTACTTTTTTGCAGTAAATTTCTAATTTCAACTAGGAAATATGTTATATTGGCTGTCTTTTAGTAAACAACCAGTAATCCTTGTAACGAAATTCAAACAAATCCCAAAACATGTATTTGTAAAATCTAATCATCAAATGAATTAGGTATTATTGTATTAGCAAGTTGTGTATCCTAACAGTGACATACATACTCGTATGTTCCTTATAATAAAAATTGAGTTTATCTAAGTGTACAAATTTAAAACATAATTTTCAATACGTGTTATTGGTTTGAGAAACTCCTTAAATCGCTGACGATTGTGTTTTAAGCCAATCGAATTTCTTTGTACAGATTAACAATGTAGAGGCATAATTCGAATATTAAAAAAACACAAACTACACAGTCTATAGTGTTTGAATGTTCTTAAAGATTGAAATTTTAATATCGTTTTAATATAAACTCTTTTATTTCCAAACTCATTCAGTTTTAGATTAAGTTAAGTGTAACCGACTATCTTAAGTACTGGTTGATTACTATGAACGATATGTTACATTTTAATAAATTCATTAAATGCGTATTCTCTGTACATTAGTTGGTCTGTGCCGTTATCAGAGGCGATCGTATTGCGTAAATTTGTCGGTTAATTACCCCGTCTCGTCTTGCGCAATCGCATCGGCTGCTACCGTTTTAATTGAACTTTTTAAAATACACCACGAACCACTCGTTCTACCATCGACGAGTGAACGTTTAGCTATTTTGTCTCCTACGATACTTTTTTTATCAATTTTTTTTATGTAATGTAGTGTTTTAGTTATTATTTCTATTATGTGGTGACATAAGACTACAAATAAAGTGTTTCTTTCTTCCTTTCTTTCTTATTACGTCCCATTTCTGGACAATGGTACCATCTGTGTGATTAACCTGACTTAACAAGTCTAAATTAACAACAGACCAATGCTTGAAGCAATGTTATCCTGTAAGATAATTGGACAAATATTACTTTGTCTAGTATCAAAGTGCTGGGAGGGTTTTCCTTAGACCTTTGCCTATCTTCGGTAATCACGAGACGTATGAAGCCCATAGAAGCATGTTTATTTATTCATAGCCTACGTGACAGAAATGTTACAAGTGTAGTGATTTAGATTTAAGCCTTTCACGCTGAGAGTCTGAGGTTCGATCCTGGTACGCAGCTCTGACTTAACAAACTTAGAAGCGTTTTAAGATTAAATATCACTAGTTACAACAATGAAAGACATAATCGTTAGATGCAAATATATGGTACTCTTAAGTACCAGAGTTAAGGCTTGACGGAACCTGGATTGATAAGTACACGTAGATACTACTAATAAGCGACGACCAAAAGGTCATTTGTACAAGTACAGATGCAATCGGACATTTTACAGAATTGTTAACAGTTATCAATATTTTACTATTTACGGTATACAACTTTAAAATACCAAACGTAATATTATTTGGCATTTATTTAAGAAAACTACATTAGTATTCATAACTTAAGATTTTAAAATCGAAGCTTCTACTATTGGTTTACCGTTAAGCATCTTTAATACCACTACCTACTTTTACAAGTAAGGTTACCTAAGCAACGTGCGTCCGAACTAACCGCAAGCTATCAACTCGCTTCTCGTTACAACAAGCGTCTCGTTACACGAATTTTTCAACAGAACATGTAAATCGCGAGACAGTTGCACTCGTTAATCGTCAATTTTACGTTCCTCAATATTGAACGCCGATTTATTTTAAAAATCGATTCGATATTATGTTATTGAGCGAGCGCTAAAAAACATTTCTGACAGTTACTTACATAGCGACATAATTGTTTTATTATAACCTCAAGTGGATTTTTTTTGCGTTCGACAATTAAAAATACCCGTTCGGAAACTTGTAATAGATCGTAAAACCACAATTTTAATATGAAATTATCGTGTAATTTATGGCCGCAGTTACTCCATATTTGTGCTGCGATGTCAAAATCGTGCAAATTGATTGCCCTTTATGCACAATTTATTTTAATCGAATAATTAGTACAAGCATATTAAATAACACCGAGACAAATTTTGAAATTTTGTCAACTTTTTTCTCTGTCAGATTTTTTTATAACATCACGCCAGGCCCCTAACGAGGTAAACAACGAGTGAAATGTCAAATATCCCCATCCCTATAGACCTTGCCGTCTTCAATATCCGAACGCTTCGTGTCTATTTTTTTTAAATATACACCTTTTTTTTTATGACATTGAAATATACACGTTATTCTTAATACTTACCTTGTTTTTTAATTACTTATAAGTATCCTTACAATTATTCTAAATATATTTTTTCAATTTGTACACAATAGCTAGTAGGCTTAGTTTGTAGTTAATCAAAATCATTTTTTTTTAAATACGTCTCCGACCACCAGTTTTACATTTATCCGCACACAACGTGTAAAGTGACAAATTCAAGCGGCACACATATGAATGCCATACATTTACTTTGCAATAATTCAACGTCCGTCATTCAAATCGACATCACCTTGTTGGTGAGCGTATTAAATTGGCGCCGTGTCACACGGAGCGGCAGAAATATTATTCAGCTATCCGCGAACGAAATCGTACCTGTACGTTATAATTGTATGTTTATTCAGGGGCAATTCGCACACGTCGCGCGTGTGTCGCGCTGTCTTCGCGTCGAATTTAATTCCCGCGTAATTTCGCCTGTGCGTAATTTTATTCGATTTCAAAATGGCGGTTGACGCGTCGCGTGGCGGGAATGCGCGTGGTTTCTTTTATTGAACGGCGTGTCCCGAGGAGGCTAAGGCGTTGCGCAGTTGCTGCCGGGCTTAAAACAATTATTATGTTATGTATTTATTTACGTAAAAGCGTTCAATTTGTCTTTATCTATACATGTGAATATCGCGCGATTCTATTAAACAGCCATTTTGGTAATCATTATCTTTTTAATGCTTAAAATTCCACTGCTGTACTATTATATCACTACATAGTATAAAACAAAGTCGCTTTCTCTGTCCCTATATCCCTATGTATGTTTAAATCTTTAAAACTACGCAACGGATTTTGATGCGGTTTTTTTTAATAGATAGAGTGATTGAAGAGGAAGGTTTAT
>DWEM01001238.1:0-14986 GCA_018245935.1 Agara belti belti | reverse complement strand
CAAAGCATGAAGTAAATGAAGAAGGACAGCCTGGATTTTATACATACATAAGTAAAGCAGCAGAACATTTGTATGCTCAGAGAAGAGTTGTGACAATGTGTTATTATCATCTGTACACGTTCGGTGATGCATCTGAATTTTCTGCTCTGTCTTTGACACGAAACGAAGAGATGGAAAAAATAGACAAACGTATTGCCATCGTAAACAATATAGATACTTTTATATCGCAGGAAGGCTACTTGTAATAGCTGTAAATGGAAAGTATGTTACGATTTCGTGTTGCATTTTAAGATTTGTGATAATGTCTTCAGACCTAATAAAAAAATTGTAGAATAGAAGAGTATCATTTTTCTGCAGGCATTTAGAGGAATATTCGTATAGCTTGTAGCAATGACGCGGTTGCACATTGCAAACGATTTTCGAAGTTAAGCGACACAGTAAACCCTGTTGTTATCTATGTCTTTAAAAGCGGTTTAAAAATATGCGACAGATTGGTTGGCCTCTAACGAGGAAGAGTGGTCTAGGTCTTGAGCGATTGCAATGAGGATGCGTATCCAACAGTGGGATGTTAAAAGGTTTGCAGCAATTCCAATTGAAGAAGTGTGTGTTCACCTTCTACGGAGGTTACTTGCGTTATGATACAACATGTTAGTTAAGTAGATGTTGGATAGTAAAAGAAAGGTATACCTACTAAATATTTCTGCATTTGTCTGGTTGTTGGTCATGAATCGAAAGAAACGAAAAAAATAAATTGTAATAATACAAGCATCTAGTTTGGATACCTGTCTCTGTTTAATAATAATAATCTGTTCTTGAAATAAACCCCATATACAAAGCAGGACGCGGGACATAAAGGAAGGAAATTAGGCAGAAATCAGCGTAGCTCAGTATCGGTGTGGTATCAACGTGTGCCGCAACGTTCTCCTACAAATTTGCATATTGACGCTTTATATAAGCTTTTAACGGTGTGTTTGAAATTTCGTTGTCTTATCATGAGTGACATAAAAATGAACCATTTATAATACGTCAGTGTTTAAATTTGCATAGAACATTCATATTAATTCCATATGACGAAGCACGACGGTATGTTGTTGTTGTAGTTTTCTTAATTGGTTTAATTAATGTTGATTATTTTAAATATTAACAGCGTTACAAATACCAAAGAATACTTTCACATAAACAGTTTTAGATTTCAAGGGATATTGCCTCGAATTTTAGTCTCGATAAAATCCGAGCATTTTATGTGCTCTCCATGCCTTGAATTTGATTTGACTTTGCTGTTTATGGCGATTTTATTTTATTGTGTCTCTTATCTTTTGAAATGAAACCCATTACAGTACAATGCAACTATGTTCTTTTTCGATACATTCCATTTGGACAATATATGTATGAGTAAAGAATAAACCAGACTCAATAAAATGACAATGAACGTAGAGTACATTGGGTGGCATTATTCCATGAAGCCAGACAGAGGATTCAATGCATTCCTTTTTATGTGGATACGTAAGAGTAGTGTTTTATAAAATCATTAGTAATAAAGAATATATCATTTATATAAAAAGTATGTCGTATATGTCTGTGAACTTGCAATTTCCTAAAAGTTATCGGAGTGATAACGGTTTAGATATAGACCTCTACTCGCTTTTATCTTTAAGGTTGTAAGAGAGGAACTCTATTAGTAGCATTGTGGTTGTTTATTAGTTGAATAGACTATCTATCGTAGCTGGTGTGCGTTGTTTACTCCAAGGTATTGATTTTGCATATCAATAGCATGTTGGATGGTAACGATACCATTCATTGCTGCACGGACGGTAGTATGGGAAAATGTGTATAACATCGTTCGTGAAAATACCTTTCTCTTATACGTAGAACAAAGGATAATTAGACTTGCACATAGATGAAGTTGAGAACTCTGTACACAAACTCTCGGAATATTGGCCGTTTTAGCCCGATTTAACGGACTAAACCCAAGTCTGTCCGTTTACCTTTGTAAATTTTTTTCCATTAACGATCTATTTTGTTGTAAATATCCAGGAGGCAAAGGTAGCAAAGGCCCCTTTAAAGTTTTATAGAAGTTGGAGAGTAATTTTGATTTACATTACTGTTGAATCAACAAAGACATTGAAATATACAGAACGGTTTATAATTATATCAGGACATACATCATGTAATATTGCACCGGATGTATAAAAAAAATATCAGGTTTTAAAACGGGTTCCCTGTGCCGGGGCGTGGGGTTCGACACTATAAAATACCTGCATATTTCAAGGTTCGCTCTTGTAGCTCTGGTTTTCAACGCGACCTGCCAGAATCACATATTCAGAGGCTATGCATTTTTCATCATTTAATCTATCATATACAATTGCGATCTTTTATTGTTATATAGCCGTGGACTGTATCGTTGTTACGAAAGTGGGCTGTTCCAAATCCAACTGAAATGTAAATAGTGCTTCGGAGTAACTTTGATAATAATTCAAAGTATTCTTCCTTATGCAAATATTAGATTTCTGGCAACGTGCAATTTGGTTATGGTCGTTGGTATGGTGGTATGTTGGTATCGTATGGTGAAAAAACCTGGCGCTAACCGTCGACCTTTCATGACGAAATACATTTTGGGTGAAAGCTTGAGGCATTTAAACACTATCATGTTACCAGTTTTGCAGTCATATTTTTCGTTAATTAGCTTTGGGTAATATTGCCTAGATTCCCCGTAGGAAATGGTTGAGTTTGTTGGTGAAACTATAATTAGTGCGGGCTGAGGTATATCAAGATGCCTGTGGTCTGAGCCGTCACGCGATCGCTTCAGCAGTAACACGACAAGTTGCTCGTAAGCAATGAATCTGATAATAAAGCTTGTAATTTGTTTGTTTTTTATACGTCACCCGTAGTAAGCCGCTAGGCGGACGGAAATTATTACAAACACACACGTTTAGATTGATAATAATACATTCATTTGCATGTAACATAAAAATTTCAACATGCTAAGTAGAAATTTAATTGGCAATATAATTCTTTAAAAAAGTAACGAAAATTATTGAGATATAAAATAATATTTTATTTTGTTCATGCTTTAAAGGGATTACTACAGTTTTGTTCTATTTTTATTAGACAGTAATTTATAGTACAGAAAAAATTGGCCTTTTCCGACTTGTGAATTTATGTGACCAAACAGAACTTCATTGGGGTAATTGTTTTATCGCATGAGTTCGGTCGCAGTGGTCAGGTAAAGAGGGGGAAGGGGTGCGCGGTTCAGAGGGGTCGAGGGTCCCTCTCAGCTGGAGCCGAGGAAGAAAGTTATAATAACCAGCGCACGTTTATAGATCCTATCGAGCTAAATTATTTTGGTCAAGGATAGTTTAAGCAAACAATTTTTATATCGCGACCGGATATCGTAGTACCTGGTAAAACAACGGCATTTTGTCTTGGGTTTTGTTTCAATAACATCATAATTTTTTGTGGAATATAATATACACGTAGCTAAGTGTATACGAGGGTCCTTTTTGGTTAGGGAGGTATGCAACGTTTTAAAACAATTGAATGTATATCTAATTCATCAAGGCACGGAACCACGTAAATATGCCTGCAGTACCAGGTGGGCAGTCGTGACAATAGGCAATAGGGGTTCAGTCGGAACGTTTCGTAAGCAAATTGTTCACCATCGTTTGAGTTGATGGATTACAAGGCGATTACAGTCGACAGGAAATCCGCGTATTTTTCATTTGGCAATTGTTACGGTGAGACCGATATCAAAATATCGTACAACACGGCACCGATTAGATTAACGGCACACAATTGGCTTACATGGAAACTTTGGCCCATTAGCTTTCTGTAATACCTACATCGTGGATTGGATTAATTCGGAACGCGCCCCGCGGGTGTTTTGTGTTCCGTGCCGTTATCGCCTCAGTCTCTAACAATAACACGCCAATGTTCAAATTAAATATTTTCTATTTTCTATACACTACAAGCGTAAAGTTTTCAGTATTAATTCTGCTTTTGGATCGTAAACATTTATTTGTATAGATTTTTTTATTATGAACACAAACACATTTTACCAAACAGATTGAAATGGTGTTAGACGGCGTGTTACGGACTTGCGGGAAAATACGAGGTTTGGTGTATACTATTTCAGTTTCAATGGACAAAGGCAGCGCTCGGAAATTTTGGGTTGTATCGCACGAACTTTGTTGGATGCAATGTCTATGTATAGGTACCTACTCGTAGCGGTACTCATTCACGACCAAACAACATAGCTACAGTTGATATGATAAATTTAAAACTCCAAGAATGGAACTGTTGTATACAAATAAAAGTTCTCAGGAGCAGCGTAGCAAGAACAATCGGACATTTTCTAACAATTTTTGAATTTCACCGCTGCTAACATTTCAATAACGATTGAGCTGAATATTCTTTTCCGTCAGTGACGTGAGAAAATAAATATTCATACCATTTAATTACTACGTGTACGCTGAAACAATATTTAACAATATTTGACATCTACGGGCAGTAATGCAACGGCAGCAACCGAACTTAGTTAGTACAGTCAAAGCACTGATTTCTAACCGAGTTACCAAGAAGTGCAGAGTGTACCGCAGTGGAAGTAAATTAACGCGCTTAGATGTAATATGACATGTGAGTCACGCGCGCAGTGAACGTTCCTTACTCGGCAGTCGAAGAGTTAGCGTCTAATCGGATACGACGCGGGATAATATTATATAATGACACGGCCTCATAATATCCATACATATAACTTACAACAATATCTGTTATAATTTACTTTTTACACTTTACTATTAATATGCGATGCTAAGGAACTCTAACTGTTTTAAATTCGAAATCAGCCTTATGATTGTTTTTATATATAACGGGCTATATTAACATAATTACGCATAATTATGAGATTGAAGTTTCGCTATCATTTGACTATTTATATTAGACAGATACATGATCAAATTTTTCATAGTTTGCTTTTCTATTAATGCGATATATTAGAATCTAAATGACTAAATGAATAGTATTTATGGGTCTAGGTGAGTATTCTATTGTACGAACACGTTTAGTGGATACGATTCCCATACGGATAGAAGCTTTAGTGATTAATTGATACAACAACATTTAACCATATAGAACATATGTGAGCAATATTCCTATTTACATTAAACTATGAATAATATATCTGTTTATTGAAGTAATAATTTGTTGCGAACTTAGCATGAGCATGTGACTAAGAATATTTAGTCGCATAAATATGTGATTTGAGTCACGCGCATGCTGAACAGTGAGCACTCGGCTGTCGAAGATTTAACAAGATAATCGCGACACGTGTCATGTAATAGCATTTACGTTTCACAACTATAATATGTGCTTGCAAAATTAATCCTATTTGGTTTGTAAATTAGTTGAGAGAGACAAAGGAATTATTCTGATTGGTAGCTCGTCGAGTACCTACATACCTATTTCAAAAAATGACATTCTTAACAGCGGCGGTTATACCTTTGGATATTCATCGCACTCATGTTATAACATAAAAAACTTAGTTGCTAATATACATAAGGATATATGAAGTATATTTCCAAATCGGTTAATAATAATAACGCAGAGACGAGTGGAATATAATTAATATTAACACGCTTAATCTTGAAACTATACGGGTTTTAAGTTTTAGTTTGTCTTTTTAACTTAACACTTAGTTTTGAATTAGAGCAACTAATAAATATGGTAGCGCAAGTCCTTGATTGTTGCCTGAGACTAATAGGTATTATAATTTTCGTAACTCTATTTAATCTCGTTAGGACTTGTTCGAATACACCAGATTATTTACAATAAAACAAACGATAAAACATTATATGTAAAATAAATACAGGGCTACTCTTTGATAAATCAAATTGATAAATCAAAATAAATGATATATGTATAAGACGAGTAACATTATTATGGTAATGAAATCTATTTTATTTACAACTAATCAATTAGAAGCTGTAAAAAAAAACTTTTAGAGTCTGCTGACAATTTTAATTCATGAATTTATGTAATACATACACTTAAAGATATTGAAACGCTTAACATTTAAGAGATCCTCGTGATATGCGTTTCATATATTTCGTAACAGTGATATTAATCCAATACAAAATACATTGGTCACCGTGAAAACTGGTTTTGGAGAAGTATCTTTATCTTGCTCTAGCTCGGCGGTTATTCCAAATGGAACGGTTATCCTGAGTATGTCTTAAAATATGAACATAACATTGCATATTTCAACAAATGACTCGGTGCACACCGCCTGATATTGTACTTATCCTCTGTGGAACAAGACAGAATGTTGATGCCGAACATATTTAGCCCAGGTCAATGAAACTTAGCAGCGATTAAAACAGTGCAGTAAAAGAGAACCGCGTAATCTTATACGAGCCGTAATAAAGTAATAACGTAGACTCTAACGCTGCGACGGATTTATATTTTTAACCGTATTAATCTTTTGTACACAATCACGAGCTTTATTAAGAAAGTTTTAATTTTAACAATAATTTTATAACTTGTATTTTGCGTCTGTAGAACGTCTAAATGCGGTCAAATTGATAATAAACATAAATGTTGTTGCTAATATTAGTGACAGTCTCACCTTTAAAAAGCCTAAGTACCTATGGCACATTTAAGTATGTGAAATTATATTAATTTGCTGACTTTTATAAAATTACTGATTTTATAAAACATTTCCATAATAAAATAGTTAAGATGCGAAATGAAAATTATTTTGGGGCACTTTGGCACTACGACATCCCTATGCCGAACTTAGTGCGAACTCAAAAAAACGCAAGTACTTTTTCACGCCTATTGATACTGAAACTGATTTGAAATCATTAATGTCTACAATCGATCAGAATAATTATTAATTAGTATCAGATGGTCTGTTGCCTGTCAAATACAGCAATAAATGTAGAATATATTGAGATAAAAACGACTATGCAATTCGAAATCCAGTAAATGAAGTTTGCTAGAAACTGTAATCAAAAGCCGTGGTTTATTAATTAATTGGAGAGACAAGTGGCGGCAGGCGCTTAATACGACGCTTCTGTTTCATAAAGCGGCTACCGTGAAACTGACACATTACCTGAATTCCGCCCTTCACTGCTTATTAACTTTCGTTTATTAACTCTAAATTGTACATGTGTTTGACGCATATTTCCTTACAACATGTGGATACAAATTAACATCAACTACCATATCTATTTTCAGAAAAGATATACAGTTTTGTATTACGGCTCTTTCCATAAACGAAAATAAATATGGCAAACGGACATTTGGGTAAAAGTTGCGGGAAACTTCAGTGATTTAAAAGTCAATTACATTATTCGCATGATTGCGGTCATGAGTTTTGTATCGTTCACGTAATTTTACTCCCTATATCAGTGACGGGCATCGTTGTTTTAAAATAACGTTGCCTAATTTTAATAATTACCTATTGAAATTTTATTAATATTTCATAGACTTTAACTTCAACTGGCTACGCTGTACTATGTATTGAGGAGAAAAAGATTTAATAATTTCTCGTAGGTGCTTTTAAGGTTTTAGTTACACTGGCTGACATGATATATGATCAAATTAGGTTTATAATGACACATTAGTAGTTTTGTAATGAGCACGATAATCGACAAAAATCTATGATCGATTAAATAACTCAGTTTGTTCGTCAATGTAATCCTTCTATCATTCATCTTCTCAGACACGAAAAGGCTCTCTGGCAGCGGGGGCTAATTCCGAATGCACCTCCAATCGTAAAAGAAGTCGTAAAGAAACGAGACTCCCCTCGAACCGATGCACGGGAATCAGGGAACAAATAGTTGATTTCTTATTGGCTTCCGCCCAGACTCAGATTGAAAATTCGCCATAAAGACATTGGGACACGCCTGGCCGGATTAAAGGGGGAAACTAATAAAGAAAACTTTTGCGACACCGTATTTTTACCAAATGCGCTCTTAGAACTTTAGAACCTTTATTAGGGTAGCCATGGTAATAGTTCAGAAAAAGCTCTGCGGTGCTCGGAACGCTTTTACCGAAGGACGATAAAACAGATTTCGAGATCTAATATAGCTTTTTGGACTTGATTAACTTTTTCCATGTTCAAATATACTTCATTCGGTTTTTTCTTTTGGTATGCCGTTTAAAGACCTTTAAAACTTTAATCAGAGAATGAGATTTGACAGAAAAATAATCGTCGTATTGTTTCATGTTTTATTTAGATAATTTTGAAAAGTTACGTAAATGTTACTACCATTATGAAAACAGGTTTCGAATTTTTAACTTAACAGATATTTGAGAGGCACATTTAGACCGCCTCGGTTCAGAATTTTGTGCATGTCAAGAATGTTGGCTTCCGCTTGGTAAAATGCAACTTGAAATAAACGCTCTACTTATATAGAAGCAAAAGTCTGGTTAAAGTGAAGAAAATCATTTAAGAGAATTAAGATTATAAGGAATTTATATTACACTGATTTAACTTGTCATTCATTGGATCAGTAATTAGATTATGACACGCCTTGATAACATTTTACGTCCAATTTATTCCAATGAATTTTTTTAACGTTATTTTGAAATAAAGACAGCATCTAATAAATATTTCTTATGTCAAAACAAAATAACCTTAGACATTTCACGCATCATGTCGGAACACAAGCTCAAAGTAGTGACACGAAAGACAGGATAATAAAGACAAAACGTGGTAATAAATGTGGTATGAAGGCATGTCAGGGCACGGTACAAGGCGTCAGATAGGAAACCGGGTAATGTGAATTTCATTTACATAAAATTATCTCGGGAAAACGTCTACGAAACGGGAACGGGTCCTACGGGGACCTGTTTACGCAACACGTCCTGATGGCCCATCGGGATTAATTTACTCAGAGCTCTTAGGAATTAACAGACTCCGCAAAGAAAATGCGCGACTTCATTAAAGATAACCACAAAAAAAATCAACGGACAATTTACTGAAAAAAGAAATACCTCCGCCGTAACCGCTGACGAATACGGAACGAGACCAATTTCATTATCCTCATACCTATAAAAGAAAAGAATAGTATTCGTCACACCTTTCGATAAAGGTGTAAATTTTGGCACCGCGCTGTACGAACATAATTTCACACACGCCTAAACTCATCGTTTGGCGAAATATTAAGGCGTATAAAATTTTATTACGAACGTAACCCCTGCCTGCTCTATAAACATTTTCTGTTTCGCGTTTTTCCCTTGCGAGGTAATATATATAACATCTTTGTTCTTTGCTTTATTTCCCTCTAATGCTACATTTGTGTCTTAATAAGGAACGGTATTATGTTTCGAACGTTCGCATTGTTTGATTTTCAATCTCCGAGGATTGTACATTTTCTTTGCTTTGCTAATGACTCGCCGCTCGGGAATGGAATTTTTTAAACACTATGAAGGGTACGAGTTTAATTGAGTATTATTTAAACTGATTGTTTAAAAAGTAAGCATTTAAACCAGCACTACTTTTAATATTGAGTGGAAAAAAGCGATTTTGTATTATAAAGTCAAATGAGATGTTTATATTGACTGCACTCGACGCGAAAGCATCAGGCAAAATCCGATGAGCATGGAACTCATATTTACTTAAAAGCGTTTTAATGTCGTTTCCTGAATTTACGATTTTGTAAATTACACTTTTGTCGTTTACAAATATCTCTTTATAGACAGCATGCAATCGGGTAATTTGGCTAGACTTATGATGAGAGTCATTTCAAAGTTATAACTGGAGTTGAACAGTGTAATTATTCCATAAAAAAATGTATAATGTAAAAATAAAATTTATTGGTGAACCAGTGTTGTATACCCGTATATCAGATCAGAATGACAATCTGGGAAATGCTTCAGGTAGAGATTGGATACGACAAACGAGGGACGACGACGCTCCTTTGACTAGGCCTGTATCAGCACTGCACTGATACAGGTTTATCCCGATGAGAAGAATAATATCAATGGTATTAATAGTTGTATAGCCCAATAGAAAAGCTCTAGGATAATACGTACTATTTTCTTGAATACAAAATATACGAAAACCCGAATATGAGGAAAAAGGTTTTTCATATAAAATCGCATATAAATATTAGTTATAGTGTGCAGCAGTATCTTTAAGTATCCATACCAATATAAAACCGTACCGAGTAATCGTTGCCAATCCCACCGAAGCACGCTCCACTCCCCTTATCTAAGTAGATCGCAACTCCGTGTCGTGGATATCCGCGTTATTGATACTCGTGTCTTGAGCCTTTATATTGACTGCACAAAATGTATCTAAAGACCAGAGTGCGCTTAGACTGAAACATATACGCTGTTTTTGTTATTTAAATTGTATAAATAAAAATTAAAGTTGTATTGTATTCATATAAACGAATTTAAAATTTATGCAGCATACAAAATTACGTGTCTCTATATGTATATTAGTCATTTATTACTAAAATATTAACTGTATTTATATAAAAAAAGAAGTTGTGGGTGACATACGGGTTATGAAACATTCTACTGTAATTTTATATAAATTCATTATTGATACGTACATACCTATTTCTTAACAGTTTTAATTTAAGATTCTACTTTAGAATGAATCTAAACCCACCAAAGAGTACACAACGTTTATCCTAGCTAAAGTCAGTGTTGAGATTAAAAAGTGCGAAAACAAGGAAACATTTTGTTATAAACATACTATTCTAGTGTATTGTTGTTGAAAATGCCCGGTCAAGTGACAATTACTGGTTTTATGGTGTGCTTATAGTATCACTATAAAACACAAAAAAATATGCTCAAATGAAATCAATTACTGTAAATAATTGATAGATTGTTTTCAAACTTTAAATCTCGCTTATGAAATAAAAGCTATGTTAAATATAATTAATTATATTCATATAATAACTCAGTCTAATAACAAAAATTTGATATAGTCGTTTAATAGAAAATGATATTTTTATTACGAAACATTTTCATCCCGAAAGTTATTTACTTGTACTCAAGGTGGGTCGCGTTTTATAGGGATTTTTTTCTCGAGGCAGAGATGCTGCCAGAAATAATTTACATAAAATCTTAAGTAAACGCAGCGAATTGAGTAAACTTCAATCACAGGATCGAGTCTTCCAGTCTACTGGCGCGAGAACACGCTTCTTTTTAACGTACAGTGAAATTATTACACCAACCTCCGTATTACAAATTACATTTTGCGACGTGGAAAAAATCAACATTAACCTTCGTTTCAATTGCTTTATTTGCTCCGCTGGAATTGAGTTACGGGGATTATGTGCTTTCGACCGTGACGCGAAAATCATCAACTGAACTTTCCAAAGTTCTCACCCTATCGGCGAAAGATTATTGAAAAATAAATATTTTAATATAAACGGATCGCCGCTATAAGGGTTCAGGTAAATCTTTGCTCCTTTTCTAATTCGCGACACGGGCGGTTTGGAAGACTTATTTGGGACCATCCACTGCGTGGAATCCTATTGCAATTTATGCTCATTGAACCGGAAAAAGTATATGGGGAGGCTAAGGCCGGCGTCGATTCTTTTATTGGTATACCAAATCAATAAGAAGCGTGATGCGGCGGTGTTCTAGGGAGCCGTGATCCGTGTCGTTTAATATAAGGCCCGAAATCGCACTGTCATTTATTCGTGTGAACGGTTAATAGGTCGGGTATCGAATAAATCAGAACTTATTTATTGCGTCTCAGGAGAGCGAATTCAATCGGCCGGTGTTTGTGCCGCGAGCAATTATTCTGAATACGTTAGTGAGTCGCCATTCCGGTTGGTATTATACAATAAGTCTGTGGGATCCCAGGGGAGAGTCCGACTCGGCTGCCACTTCGATGTACCTACTCATCATTGTAAATTGAAATTTGTTTAGAGCTGTGACTGGTTCTAATTCGATTACATCGAAGCGCCGTGCGCAATCAGCAAACAATAACAATAAATATGAGCTCCAGAGGTGAATCAATGTCGTACAACGACCACAGATAACTTAATCACCGCTATTGGACCAATTCACCCGGTGTTACGGGGTCGATTAATTTGTTATTAGGTTTTTTGTTGTAAAGTTACTAACAATGATGGTTTTAGCTTATAGTATAAAAAATTCTAAGTAACAAATATGTAGTTAAATGCTAAAAGTATACCCCCATAACATAATATTTTGTGTTTAACTAATATTTCAACTAATATTAATATTTCCAGGAACATCTTGGCAGTGTAAATATTAATGCTTGCGGTGTCTCGGTCCCAGGATAATTGTAAAAGGGATTTTATGGCAACATTGTATCGTCATTCGGTCGTTACCTGGCAACGTCACGTAGCTACTATCTCTTGTTACTGTGGTAGTCCTGTTTTATTAGTTATTATGAAAGTTTTCTTAACGTTCATAATTTAATTACATAGAGTAGAATAACCAAAATTTTACTTTTGTTATTGCCTACATTAATTTCAATTTTCCTTTTATTATTATCATATTATTTTAATGTTACCCGTCGTAACAATAAAATAGTAATTTTCTGTTTATTGTAAAATATTTAAACGAGCCGTTTTATGAAATCATTTATAAAATAAGTAGAAATCATTGTCAAGATTCCACTGTATCTTTGAACATTATGTATTATCGTCCGTATTGTGTGGTACTCAAATAATATACTTAGTATCTTAGTCCTCGTAGAACTAAACATGTGACTGACTTTTGATAACAATTTAATTCTATTTCAGGTTGACAAAGAATTGTGATGATCACGCAAGAGTTCCCTTCGAATTTTTCAATTATATGAACAAAACAATTGTCAATTAAGATTAATTCCTAACATGTGATTATAAATTTAAGGTATAGGGGAAAACAATGAGGCTGCGGTCTACTTTAGCGTGCCATCCAAGAGCGCATGTTCATGCAGCTACCTCAATATATGAGAGGGGTATTCCCCTTTACCTTGGGACTCATTCTTCTGCCCGCGAACATCCCAATGGAGCAAATAACTCGCAATTTACGCTTTTCAGACCTAGACCGTCTATAAAATTCACGCCGTTTTCAGCAGTAGAAGCACATAAAATACACACACGTACATATGTATGTGCGCCTAGAACATATTCGTAAGCCAATGTAACGAGCAAGTTACTGTAATTTTCTGTGTCATGAGTGAAATTTACATACTGATTAGAACAATTTTATTACAATGTGTCGTACGTGTGACCCGCGTAATGATTGAAACAAAAACGAGCGCTCACGTGAACGCTGTATATTGGCAATATCCAAGAATTCCGTCGACACAATACTGAGAGACACATCGCGTTATTAGCTTGGGGGTTCCTTAGTGCCTTTGCCCCCTTGCTATCACTCACCTACATAGTCGTATCACCGGCTTCCCCCGACGACTAATCACAGAGGATGTGGCATAGACGTGCTATGCATATTTATTATTGCCTCCTTCTGATTCTCAACGTTCGATCCGAGGGACGTGGGTGTTTTTCATTTGCTCATGTTATTTATTTAGTGGGCCCCAGGTACGCGAGGGCTTAATGTTTGATGAGTTCAGATTCCCTCTCCTTAATTTCTATACGCTCAATCTGCAGTCGACCTAAGTTCGATCACGCCCCGGTGACTGCTGGAAAACAAGAGGTCTTTAAGTGAATTGAAAGGGATCAACGAGTGAGACGCACGCAGTGTTGTTTAAACGTGAAGCAGTCGGCAAATGGCATTGCAACGTAAATCATGTCGAATTGGCCAGCATACCGTGGGGAAACGAAAGGTAATAAATGAATACTCAATAATAAATTATATAACCGGATCCAACAAATTTACAAGGCAGAGAGCGAGTATGAGCGTTATTACGACCGCAACAAACAATTTGCGTCCGAGCGCTGCGGCGGGACCGGCTTCATAAAACACGATTACACGCACCTCCTACCAGCGGTAATTAAAACTTCTCTAGCGAAAAGAAAAACCAATATAACACTGTATTTCTTTATCCGCAACAATATTACTTGTGTATGGCGGCAGGAACACTTAAATTACTTAGAAAACAAACGAAGCGAAGTGCAAACGAATATTTTTTATTTCGCGCGAATCAAATTCCTGACGAATACTAATGTTGTTTAACCGGGGAATTCTTGTGCACTTTAATAGGGGGAGGTTGGGTTAATTAAATATTCCCGGGGTTCATTTTCGCGAAATTATTTGATCTCGGGCCGACGCGAGCCCAATTCGGCGCAATTCATTCGCTGAGATGGCCGACTTAATTTGATTTTATTTTTGTACACGAATATACCAGTTTTGATAGCGGATCGAGGCGCTGCGTCAGGGAGAAGTTTATTTGTACAGGAACTACATAAACATGTAAGCGAACTTTATTGCTGTCAGTCTGCGCTTCTTTACTTTCTGAGTTGGCTGGCGAGCGGCGGAGCGTTCCCGAGTGCGGCTTCGTGTCTAAATTGTGAGAATTACTGCGAGAGTACGAAATTAAGTAATAGTAGGTACATAAAGCTTAAATATAATTTTTAAATTCAGAAAATAATTAGGATTTTTTATTACAGTTCACATGATTATAGAACTTAAAACCGTCAATAAAAAATTGTATTGGGTTGGGGAATAAGTTCGTAGCGTTTTTACCGAAAACTTTTTTTAAACAACAAACAATAATTATATCAATAAGTTAATCAATTATATATTCGCCGTTGCTGTTTACAACCCCTTCCCACCTCTCGACCAATTTTTTGATGCCGTTCCGCCAAAAATCGCCTAGTCTGGTGTCAAAGAAGTTGTTAAGCCAGTTTTTAAGGACCTCTTTATTATCGAAGGCGACGCCCTTGATATGGTTTGACAGGGAGCGGAAAAGATGGTAATCGGTCGGCGCAAGGTCCGGAGAATACGGCCGATGCTGAAGGACCTCCCATTCGAGCTCTTGGAGTGCGGCTTTAACGACTTGTGCAACATGGGGCCTGGCGTTGTCGTGAAGGAGTAT
>DWEM01001237.1:0-14993 GCA_018245935.1 Agara belti belti | reverse complement strand
CAGACAGACAGACAGACAGACAGACAGACAGACAGACAGAGTTACTTTCGCTTTTATAATATTAGTATGGATAAGATCTATAGGGAGTGGAGATGTCTTCACGATGTATTTTTTCAACGTGTTAAGTTTAATTTACTGAACGATGATTTCAGAAGCGGGTCCACTGGAAAATATTTTAGTATGAAATAATTAATGTCTTTTTACAACTGTTCAACGTACATGTTTCTTCACTTTAACAAAGTATACATAAATAAAATAATTTCATATGAGAAAAACGATTATGACATGATTAAAATATACTGAAATTTTTGTTTATTCAGAAAACTAACTTCTAAGTATGTAGCGCGTATTTTCGTCCTACTTTGCTTTAAGACAAAAACGTGTGTATGCATACATAATATGCAAAGTATAAGGTTGCTTGCATAATATGAAGTTTCAAGCCCTCAAAGGTCAAACACGCAAGTGGGTCACCCTACAGGGATTTATTTACAAACCTTTCTTACGTAAATGCAAACTTTAATGATTCAGTGTGTTGAACAGTTCCTGAGCTAATATTGATTATTCACGTATAAGTTTTGATTATTATATTCCAAACTTCAACATTCTTTATAAAAACGTCATTTTTAGTTAATAATAGAGATGTAGGAAAAAAATATTTTAGTCTACTGGTTTGCATTTATGTCTCTCACTCTGGGGGTTTGGATTGAAAGACTGGAATGCAGCTCTGAAATTTTAAAGTTACGAGCGTATGTGGTACGCATATTTCACTCATTGATACTGGTTGAATGGATAAGAAGGGCGAAACCTACACAAAAAAAAAATATTCAACTGCGTTCCCGCCAAATTATATAATAAGTTGGAATTCCAAGCGTGGTGAGTCCAAATTACTAGTCGTTCGTTAATGTAATACTCATTTAGTTCTGTTCGGAAATTTGTAATCCATAAAAAAATATTACCTTTTACCATTACCGATTAAATAGGACGAGATATTAACTTTTACATATCAAATAATATATTGTTGGTACTGTGCTTTTATCACACAAATTACAATTCCGTTATACGTTAGTTACGTTAAATTTAAAACCAACGTTTTTAATGTTAATCGTTTACCAAACAAATTATGGGGCGGTTGCATTGCATAATTATATTTCACGTATGTCATAATAAATATATTTTCTGATAGCGATAACAAGTGCCAACATTAAAAGTTGCAAAACGCTACATGCGAATGTATGTAAATTAATCTCTGTCGTTTTTATGTCATCATTTTTAAAAGCGGTTACACCAACGGTTTATACTGCCAACATAGTGTGGCTTCACTTTTTTTAAAATGAAAGTAGCAAATGAGCAGGCAGCAGCCACTTGTGACAGCTGCCGCCCATGGCATCGTGATCTACATCATGTACAGAACTGGGAGAAACCCTTGACACATTTGCCTAGACAGGCGCCAGAAGCACGTTCCATTCTTTGGCAGTATGTAGTTGAAAAGAGTTGGTGAAACGGAGTGTTTACAAAAATCTACCAAGATTACATAGAATTGGCAGACTTCACACAAATCAGAAAACATTATGAAGGATTATCTAGTTGTGAAGGTTTTCGATGTTACGATGTCACGATGTGTTCGATGTTATTTCTAGTGCTGTTTAATCTTAAAACGAAGATAATTCTTGCATGTAATAAACTTTTTGATGCAGATAATCGAAAAGCTGGAGTAGAAAGTGTAACGAATTCGAATCCGAATTCGGTGTAACCTCTTTAGACTTTTCACTTCGACGATAGTAGGTTAAACAGGATCGTAAACTCGTGTGGCCAATGCATTTTTACATTTTAAAAAAATTCTTGCACCTATACTCAGAAACGATTTAAAATTTTTATTTCGGTGAAATTAAATTATAATAATTAATAAAAAAACATCGTTAAGTACTTAAAGTACAGTGAAATATTTTGTATGGATACAAAGATTTTATTTACGCGCCTAAAATTGTCCCAAAATGTTTTGTGCCCAGTTTTGCTTATCTTTAATGTTTAAACGACACGTTTTATTGTCGTTTTCAATTATCGCCCATGCGGAGGATCAGATAAAGATAAAGCTAATTCGCTGAATGAAATCATTTGGTAAGTATATTTTTTATGCGTCTGGTACGCTTTCTTCCGTGGCCGGTAAACTGGGTCAAAAATTGGTACTTGAACATTAAAAAATTGGTGTGAACGAGCCCCAAAAAAATACCGTCCATTTAAAAGCTATTTGTTTATATAACTTTTCTCTCATTAGATCGCTCCTTGAAACTTTGTTTTCATGTCTTTTAATCGGCGTTATAAATCATAAACCAACAAAAGCAAAGGAATATATTCATCTATGAGAAAAAGTCTTCAAACATTCTAAATACATAGGTAAATAACATATTTGTCTCAAATAAAATCGTGTTGAACATTGAATAGCATTCTCAACCCACAGACTAAATCTATTTGCGTGGCATCGAAACCTTAAAAGTAAAATATAAACTTTTAATGTCCTAACTGTGTTAGAAAAGTGGGATAATGAAGAGAAATTTAATTAACACTTCGTCGAACATAATGTGCTTTGTGTTGACATAACCAGAGACAAAAGCGCGCGAAGAAATGACGCAAAGACAAGAACGGTTTACATACGAGTATTTTTTTAAAATTAACCCATGAAGGTAACAGCATACCGTCTAGACCATATTTATAAATACTTTTTTTAGTGATCAGTGATAAAAAAGTTTTAATCGAAATATAGTTGAAAAAACTGGAAAAATATAGCAAAAATATATTAGTTTTTAATTTCGTCGTAAAGACCTTGAATTCGAAGTAAGTTAGATAATACTCAGCTGACTGATAAAAAATCTGGTACTTCACTAACATTGTAAAAACTTAAAAAGGTGCTATTACCACAAACTGTTAAGTGTTGTTAGTGTTAGTATAGCAAATAGTAATAAAATAATGAAAATTTTCAAAAATATATCTGTTTAATATCTTGTCTGTGGTTTTAACGTATGCCAAACTCAGTCAATAATTATTGACTTTCACCAATTTGCGCTCATCTACATGTGTGGTACATTGTTTGTAGACTTGCGAACAACCTCGACATTATTCTGTATTAGCGGACAAATATTCATGAGAGATTTCAAAGCTGTTGTCTGTTCGTTGAGCTTCCTGTATTTAACGTGTAACTACATAATACGCTAATACTTAACTTACAGTCCAGTTACATACATTGTTACGTGCATTATATATTGTAAACATCTACCGTGGTGGTTGCAGACTGTCTTTTGTTTATTTTACATTCTTTTGTTTATTTAAATATACATTGTTATATTCAATTTGAATGAACACTTAATTTAATAGACTGTTAAATAAAGTATCAGGTTTGTTTCATTAATCCGGGCTGAATAGTCGAAAAAGGTAATAAAGATTTATTAAAGTAGGTACGATAGTTTGAACATTTCAATCTGGTAACGTTTGGAACGCAATTTTCCTCACCGGCCTTTAATCTTTAAGCATTTTATACGTAACATTAATTATAATAAGTAATGACCATTTATAAGTCATAATTCTTTCAAGTATCAATACCTAACGGCACTCTGAATGCAAAAAATTGGGCTTGCATTCGAGGTCAGACGCTGCTGACTCAGTATGTATGTCTGCTTGTCATTAATACCAACGTGCGTGCGAACATAAAAATCTAATTTATCGTCTCCGATGCGGGAGCGCCTTGAAAGCCTATAACTGTCCTGTCACAACACAAAAGGAAGAGCGAGCGGCGTGTTTACACGATTTTTATTTCTGAAGATTTGTAATGCGATCTTTTGATTGCATCTTCCGACACACATTCGCAGACATTGGCCGATTGACCCACATTGTCCGCACCTTAACGCTGCCAGTTCATTTATCACTTTATGTACGTACAGGATCTACGAGTGTGATGAGCTAACGACAAGTGCTTTCAAATCATTTGTGGGTGATCTCTTACGATATATTTACATAACATACTTAATTTAGAGGATATGTTTCCTTAAAACTCCAGTAACGCTTGATTATGATGACAGAAGGGTGCAAATGCACCAAAAAAAAATCATCTCTGTGCAGCAAGCAGCTTAGTGAAGTTGTTTCTAAAAAATATGTCTATGGTATTTATGAACTACAGAAAGATTTTTTTTGAACAATCAAATTTTTTTTCATTTTTTTTTTACTCACTCATAAATACAATGGGTCGCGGTGATGAGATGATCACGAGCGATGACGGTGGCGCCGCAGATGAGCTTTCCGTCCCGTTTGACCGCTGCCAGCCAGGGGAACTCCCCGGGGTGCACCGCCCCGCCTCCCACCACACGCGCCCCGCGAACAACCCCGCAAGCTACAAAAAATTTTTTTAACATAGCATCTTTTTCTTCATAGTTACAATAAACACACAATTTTTTTTAATCTGCTTAAACATGCAAGAATCCTAGGCATTATAAAACGTCTTGATACGGTTTTTCTCTAAGATTAGAACAGTAAATTTTTTTGCAAAGTAAAAAATATATTCTAATATTTTACTATTCCATGTTATTATTCAAATTTATTTTTTTTGGAAACAAATAAAGGTAACGGCCGCGTTTTTAAAACATGAGAAAGCTCATAAACAATAATTGATTGGAGATTGTATTCTCATTAATGATCCCAGCGACGAATTTTTCGATTTTTTGTACTTATCGTCTAGTTTAAAATAGGTACTTTATCGGCGGGAAAATCACTCGTTCCCACGGGAGAACGAATCACAGATAACTACCTACCAGTTGTAACTGAAATAGAAATGTGTACAGAAACGGGGTTAAGTTATGATCGCAGCTTGATAACGAAGAAGAACATTGTTATCTGTTGCAACTATTTACAAGGACGTTTACAAATTGCCGCGGACTAATAACTCGGGCGTTGCGGCGGCGAGCGACAGCAAAATAGTCACACAAACATTTCATTGATTATTTGAATGATTACAACGATACGGTAGTGATATTATATGAGTAGTTATAACCTAATTTCAAATCGTTTTTTAAGGATATTTCTACTCGAATACCGATGAATGGATATTGGCCAATCAGTTGGAAAGTTAGCATTTACTAAAGTGTATATTTGAATAGTTGAACTTATTTTTATCTATTCATTTATTGAAGTAAATATTTGATTAACCTAATGCGTATACACATATTTACACGCTGTTTTTTATATTAGACATGGTATTAAATCATTATTAAACTTATAGCTACTAAAATATTAGAAGTAATAAATGTATTTCTCCGTAGCCAGTTTTTTATGAGAGGCGTTAATATTTGAAATATCTAGTTCCATCTTGTTTCAAAAAGCCAACAAACGCTTAATTTTTAAATTCGAATTTTAATAATTTACGATACTTTCGTTCATCAATAGCAATTAACAATGTAAAAATCAATATATTATTGCTCATTAACAGAAGTCGGAACGCATAAAAAGTGGTAGGTCCTGTGTTTACAGTTATTGGACTGAATGTGCATCGTGCTTTTAAACAGTCACCTTTCATAACTGATTTATGTTCACTGAATATTAATTAATTCTCAAGTATTTATTACCGATACCTACTAGACTAAACAAAATGAAATAGAACCCAATTAAAATTAAAATTTGTTTGTTTTTATTATAATAGTTTAAACCCGTGAATTGATATATATATACTGAGATTGAAAAATTTAAAAAATTTGTAAAGTTAATTAATTTACAAGTTTATTTTTTTACTTTTTTTAAATGATATCGCCTTCGTTGCTTCCCCTAATAGTTGAAGTAAAGTTGAAGTAAAGTTAAATAATTATACGAGGTAGACAGGAATAACACTAGCTATAGGTAAGTACACAAATAAATATACCTTACACTAAAAGACATTAACATCTAAACAATTTGTGTCGAAGACTGTACTCTGGTTTAAGTTTTTAATAGGCCACGTTACAACTATTAGAAGTGCGACCAAGTCGCATACAATATCACAATAATCAAGGAAAAGAATAACACTGCAGTAAGCTTGGACAACTTGGCTATACAGATTATGCTTATCTGTAACAAAAATGCGTTACTGTTAATTATTCGAGATTCATGTATCCGGGGCACTTAACACACTTGTGAATAATGTTTCATAAGATTTACTGCTCGCGATTGTCCAAATGTGTCATATTTATTGCGTATTATTGTTTAATGTCAAAACTCTTCAGACAGTTAAGACGAACAGGAAAAAGCCGAAGAAATGATTGTAATATTTTTTTTATTATACCAAGTGAATTGTATACATCAAAGTTAATATGTTTAATGGCATTATTAAACATTAGTTTCTGACCTATTGAGCCAAATACCCTGCATCTAGGCCAATTGTTTTCAAATGGTCACGGCAACCTATAAACTTCAGTATCTAATCTTAGATATTAATGGAATTTTAACTGAGATACAAATAGCTTGAAACAGAAAATTACTCTAATTTCAAAATTTTTCGTAACTGACTGTCTGCCAACAGTGTAAACCTACTATTTTCATAGAAAAAATAGATTCCATAGAAAAAAGTTTTATGTATTCAAATTTACTACACCTATTTCACTAGGATGTTTTTAGTACAGATTATAAGAGTCCACTGTGTTGCCATTATAAAAAAATATAGTTCTTTTATTTTATTATTTACAGACTTACAAAAAAAAATTTGGAATTAACAGTTCTTTAATTATTTGAGCTTGTTACAGTAACCGCGTTCCTAAACAATATATCAAAATAACAACAGAGACACTACACTATATTTATTAGCCTCCACATAAAAAGCCTTAATATATTCTACGCTATGACAAGTAAAAGTGAATGTATCTTGATAAAAAGCCTCACCTAAATTGGAGTGTATTTTGGAGAATGTGATTTTCGAATTTGTCTATATTGTTATTTACATTAGTAATTTCTTTGACCCGGTTAAAATATGTTAGTAAGTATTATTTGTGTTCTACATAAAACACGCAGTTATTAAATTGACTTGTGTTGATGTAAATGTTTGGCATGACCATTGCAATTAATTATTATTCATTACCTTCTAATTGTACAATTTTCACTCATTTAGAAAAATCAAACATACAAACTGTCTTAGTTTATTAAATCAAATCAAATCGCAGTTACAGAAATATAATAATAATTATGACATTTGTAAGAAAAGCTATCTGATTCCAAATTAGGCAATTAAATGCGTGCTACGTTAACTGAACAGCTGACATAGATTATATGTACTATATGTTACTTATAACTATTGTGTATATTTGTTACAATCCAGACGCAAATCTTTCCAATTTCTATCAAATATAACATGTATGGAATCAAAGTTAACATTGCTTCCGAATATAATGTATACATATACATTTTATGTTCGTGATCTGTGATAAGGCTTGCGAGTTGTAAATTACTTCGAGGCGCATGTGGTTTTCGTGGATAATAATTTTTGTTGTGCATAATGCGCTCTACTGACACCCTTGATAAGGTGTACGAGCGAATGCGGTTATTTTAAACTGAATAATCGATTAAAACGAGATCAACTGATAAAGTGAAATGCAATGTGTTTTGGTAACGTTTTTAAGTGGGCCTTGAATAAGTAAGAAAGTGTCGTACCCAAAACAAACGTAAATAAAAAAATTCAAATAATTTAATTAAAGAATGATTCTTATTTATTTTTTCTGTAATAGTCTTAACATTTCACAATTGTCAAGTGCATAGACTTTACGAAAGCAATAATTTAAATCAACATGATTTCGATGTTTAATGAAAGTGTGTGTACTTTACGATTAAATAATAGATTCGAATTTATGTTTTATTTTTAAATGTATCCCTTGCGATTTCCATAGACCTGTTAAAATAATTTAAATAATAAACTAATTTTGATTGACATTTCCACGAGTAGATGCCTAATTGTACCACAGATTGATTACGATAATTGACAGCTCACTTATTTGACATCTGTTGTGTATACTCGTACCATGAAAGATGTACGAAGATGTAACGTGCTTACTATTACGGAGTAGTCAAGTATTCGATTTCCAATACACTTAAGTACAACTCTCTATAAACACTTCAAGTTATTATCACACGTGACGCAACACGAGGGCGGAAACATATGATGTGCCCATTCGAGTGTTGTTAGAAACGAAATGAATGTGTACAATTGTACACCGTAAAGTGTTGCCATATCACAAAAAAAAAATACGAAAGCAGTTAAATTTAATTGTACCCACAGATTAATGACAAACTATTTGGCCGATAGTACCTTTAACCGCATTCTTAGAGACACAAGAATTTATGAGATTCTATAAATTAATCTGACTATTATCCCCACCGGAGGACGTTAAAAATCGGCATGCAAATCACTTTGAACGATAACGAATTTGAATAATCTTTGTTCACTTTCTTTACACTTTTACATTCGACGAAATTCTAATTTGACACTTGTTGACCTTAATAGATAGAAAACTGCAGCGCTCCGCATTCTTCGTAGAAATTACATTCGAAACACTTTTGATTCTATTTAATGGAATACAGTGAAAAAAAGACACATTCTTTTTTGTAAACAACAACACGAAATGAAAAAAATTTAGAGCTGACAATTCGCCGAGTATCGATCACAAACGCGACACGAAAATATGTGTAATCCACAAAATTGCGTATGTTTAATAGCACAAAAAAAAATTATAACACTCACTGCAAGGCTTGCACGCGCGGACGACCATCGCCGCAGCTAGGAGGCACAAGACGCGGAACATGTCTGGCGGAGTCACAGGCCACTCTGGAGGCAGGGGGAGACGCCGACCCACCTATTATAGGCCGCGGGCGGCGCCTCCGATAAGGCCTCGGGGCCAGGGTGATCGGACCAGGCCAAGTTCACGGATACGCGACGACTGTACGAATGACACTGGTAGGAGCGCCGCGTAACCCCACTGCGCTCGCTCGGGCCCGCTGGAGGCTCGGTGGCGCGCTTAGACACGTGACCTTGATGAGAACTCATTGTGCGGTACTATCACGCCGGTCAATAATGCATCAATCTTTTTGATAACAAAGTGAAAGTGATTACGAATGTGCGTCCTTTTTTTTGTTTAAGCGCGCAATATTTGCGAATTGCGCGCGACGTTTATTGCGGCACTTGGCCCTCTGTTGTCGTTGGTGGATTTATTTGTCGAAATTTCACATCGCGCTAACATCGGCGCGGAGAAATTCTTCAACGCATCGCCTCGTAACTCGTGACTACCCGTCGAACAATCTATGGAGGTGTATAAAAATAAACATCGCAAAAAGCTCGCCACTAATGAACTACAAGAATTTTACGTGAATAACGGAATCGCGACACCCTCGTGGGTAGGTTTTAATCGCTGTCTCGAAACTCTTTTAGGCATTAAGCAGTTGTACGACCGTATTTGGTAGTTGTAAAAGAAAAATCTGCAACCGCTTCCACCGGTGTGGATACTCGCGAACTAAATTAAAAATTGCGCTTCGTTCGGTCATAAGGTCAATTAAAGAATTCTTTGCTCGGTGCGACTTTCATTTTTCAAACTCCATCCATTTATAATACGTACTGATTTTTACTGTCGGCAAATGGTAGGAAGGTATGCTGTCAACGTTATCTATAATGATATTTTTGAGAACTCGTTAATATGTTCTAACCTACGAAGCTTAATAAGAAGCCTATTGATTATACTGCCTTGCTTTTATTGGCACAGATTTTGGAATTTGTTTAAAGTGGTTATCGAAAGCCGTTGGATAATTTCTATATCAATCACGAAGATAACTGAATATTGCGCCGAACATAACATATTGTGAATATTTAATTTCTGGAGCAGGGTTTACCCAAGATCTACTTAAAAATTAAAAATGAGCGGGGAAAGTTAACAATACGTTCATTTCCTGTCTATTTCTCAAATAAAATATCGAAATATATTCAAATCTGATTTCTTTCATAGCATTCTAATCAATTATGTTTTCATACATATACAGATATTTTAAATACGATTAATAATTAGGGTTGCTTAAATATTATATTCTAATGAAAACAAAAGGACTTCTACGTTAAACTGTAGTTAGCATTAATTTTATTGTTTTTGTAACAAAATAAAAATGATATACTACAGTTCTATTTAACTTCAAATATTGGGGCATAGAACAGGGATGGGGAACCTTTTGGTGAAGCGCCATCTTTTTATGAAACAATTATGACATAATGTCAAGTAATCACTTTGTTACTTGTGTTGACTTGTGTAGACTTCGGTTGACTTGTGGTGTATTGTGTTGACTTACTGATAGAAAGTTTATCTTCGATTGGTATGTACAAATTCTTGTTTATTATTATACTAGCTTTTGCCCGCGACTTCGTCCCGCGCATATATTATTATACAAATGAATACATAATATATATATAATACATAATACATATAAACTTACCTAACCTATATATAATACATATAAACCTACCTCTTCAATCACTCTATCTATTAAAAAAAACCGCATCAAAAACGGTTGCGTAGTTTTAAAGATTTAAGGATACATAGGGACATAGGGACAGAGAAAAAGCGACTTTGTTTTATACTATGTAGTGATATTCATCACTGGCATGGACCTCTATGTTGAATCGAAGTGTAGCCGAATAATATATTTCGATTAGCACACGTAAAAGCCATTAACACCAACGGCCAGTCGTCCGTCACTGGCTTGCACACAACTGCGCATATCCTCTGTCAAGTATTGTTACGCAATTTGCACGTAATTTCACCCGACCCCGGATGGACGGTGCGATTCATTTTAGTTCTTTTATATTTGGACAATCTTGCCCAACGTTTTACGTAATTCCAGGACCAAAGCAACGCCATACAACGTTTTGCAATTTTCGATATGCGTTACACAAACTTTTGCGCAGTTGTAAACGTATAATCACTGACCTGACATAAACAGTGAAAATTGGTAGCTTTAAGAAGATGCGATGAACGGTCAGATATGGAGCGATCGATGTACGTGGCCATAAATATTATGATTATTTTTTATTTTATTGTTTATTTTTTATTGGGATGCGTGGTTTGAGCGTTTGTGACACTGGCCGCAGAACGTTGATTTGTAAAGTTTTTTTTTTTAAATAAAACGTACCATACTAATATGTTATACAACGTGATTTACTATTAGGTATTTAGATATGTACTGCGGGGAGCAATAAAAATGAAGTACTTACCAGTAAGGTTAGTTATCATTAGGTATATGGGTATGTGTAGGTATATATAATACAAAGTAACCAAAGTTCGACACTGCCTTTTGTAAATCAGTGACTGGACCGTGCAGCGGGTTCGCTTTAGCGCCATTTTACTTAATTATTTGGAATGTCCGCTATGATATATATCGTTCTGGTCCTGATTTACGGAAAACGTACGATGTGTTTAAACCGTAAAGTACATTCTCTTGATTGAAATTTATCGATTCTCTTCGTACGGACCTACTTGTACCGAGAAGTTTTACGGCCAATTCGGATCGAGCGATATTCAATTCGGGCAGCGAATGTTGAATGAGTATACGACATTGCTATTGTTGGACTGCGTTTGGGTGCAATTAAAATTTTCAAAAAGCTAGTGGATTTAATTTGGGTAAACTGTTTGTAGATAATCGTGTTCGACAAAGCCGTAGTACATTATTTCGTTCTATCAATTATTTTAGTAGCGCAAGCGATGTAAGGAGTTTGATAGGGCTTGTATTTACACTTTGAATTACAATTTTGCTGTTTTTGTAATGATCCCTATCGTTTTTTTAAAAACATAAAGCCTATGTGATTCCGTCATAGCATAGCGTTCGAACGGTGCCTTTGTTAAATTCGAATAAGTAGTTTCGAAGGTTATCTCCCACATACAAATTACTACAATTTTTTTTCCCGCCCTTTTCTTTGTTCCACTGCTGGACACAGGTATCTTCTCATAGCGAGAGGGCTTAAGGTCTTAGTCTACCACGCTAGCCAAGTTGGGATTGGCAGGCTTCACACACCTTAGAAACATTACAAATTATAACCTCTCTAATGCGTGCAGACTTCCGCACGATATTTCCCTTCACCGTTATAGCGAGTGATATATAAATTTTAAGTTATAAAACGCACGTAGCAAGTTTGAAGTGCGTGCCAGGTTTAAACCCAGACCCCCCGAAGTGAGAGGCTAAATCTCACTGGGCTATCACTGCTTCACTACTACTAAACTATTACTACTATAGATGATCTATTCTCATTGCGTATCGAACGCATAACCTACATTTATTTTCGCGACAGAATAGCTTTTCTCTATTGATTGTCACGAAAGGTCGTAGGTTTCCGACGCAAGGATGATTCAACAACACCATTGGCCTTGCAGCGGTGGGTGTGTGCTTGGCGAGCGGCTGTCGCAGACTCCGGCAAGTGTGCCAAGGCGATGCCCGCATACCGATAACAAAACCCATCCCAATATGACATTACCGCTGGTTTCAATTCTTGATGTCGCCCATCGTTCGAGTCCATTGTGAGATTTATTTATTTATTTGTTACTTTGGACAGCATTTTAATTTCCTTGTATACTTTTATTGCAAAAGACTCTATTCCACGCGGATGAAGTCGCGGACAAAAGTTAAAAAAAAATTCTATTAAAAAGTATCCTATATTACTTCTAATACCTCCAAGAATATGTGTACAAAGTTTCATGATGATCGATTGAGTAGTTTTCGCGTGAAAGCGTAACAAACAAACTTACATTCACATTTATAATATTAGTGGGGATTTAAAAGCTACACCAATAAGGTGATCACTATCTCAAGCGCTTATAGAGATTGCACATAATATATATATACAAGTGTTGCCTAAATTACAGGCGTAGACACGAGGCAAAGGAAACAGCAAACGGTAATATAATAATTCTTTAGAATATTCTTGGGAATACAATTACTAATATTAATATTTAACTCGTAATTGGTTTGGATTCTTGTGATATCGATAGTTTTACACACATTCTGATATACATATATGTCTGGTTGGTTGTGACGAAATACAAGCGAAGATAATTATAACACAGTAAGAAACTAATTTATATACAATGTGCTTAACTCTAGTTAATAGTCTAAAGCATAATACCTATTCAAATTAAGATATAGAATAATCTGCATATTTACAGGTCTATGTGATAATTTAGATGTCACTTCAAGGTCTACGTTTGTTGCGGATTGGAAGAACAATAATATAACCAGACTATAAATGTATACAAATTGACATATTGCCTTATTTGTATCGCGGACACATTCCGAATGCATCATTCGCTCGGCGAACCAAAGCCGAATGCAAAACCTACACCTACACCTACGTAAAAAAAATATTTTACTCTTTAATTTAGATAAGTTTACAATCGCATTTAGACACGCCGATCTAATTTATGGGTGTGACACAAAAGTGCAGTTAGTCAATATTTTCGAAACATAATCGAGACGACTTCGAGTGGGTTTGTCGCAAATGGTTGCGGACGTTTAATCTTATTTATGGTTTTGACTGAATAATTTAAATAAGAATGCAACGTCGCCACGAGAGCGTGCCCCTGATTTGATAACGCCCTGCATGCGCCATGCCTGACCATGTAAGAACCATGCTCTACTTTACGCGCCCAATCGGAAGGAGAATTGTTTTGAACCATTAATTGTTGTTGTTATTTTGTTTTTCGTAATGCTTTGATAATGGAATCGGATTTTTTTTTATGTGAAGAGAGTAGCAAACGACCAGCCAAGTGGCAGCTGCCGTCTATGGATATCTACAACCAACTTTTAATAAAACTATATTAATGGGAGTGTTAGTGTGAATTTGGACTTTCGTGTGAAACTTATTTTATAATCAAAACATGTTGTTTAATTATTATTTGATTAATTTTAATGTATGGGGAAAATTTAAGTTCGTTGATTCTATCATCGTTTATGTCTTTTGTATACAAAATACAAAATTTTTCGCACGTATTACATTTTATTGTGTTACAGATATATCACCATAATGAAATGAGCCATCAAATCTGTGTAACTTTACTGTTACAGTCATAAAATATTAAACAATTCACTTTAAATGTCCGCGTAAAATACAATAACGGAAAGAAAAAGTCATAAAACACACTTAGTGCGGACATAATAATCAAAATGATATTGAAACGTCCGTATTAAATGACAATAAACACATTTATATCATTTAAAATGACTTATCCCTGCCGTAGTCCTTATGCGTATATGCAATAAGATCGAAAATGCTGTGAATGGCCTTAGTGGTTTACCAAAACGGAGTTTATAATATATTTGCCTGAACTCAATCGATCGCGTTTAATGACGGGCGACTGAAGAAAAGAAGTTTTTTCAACCGACTGTATGCTAATTCTAATTTATTTAATTGCCGTTAATTTTAATATTTAACATTTGTATACCTTTAATGGTAATAATGTCGATTGATCTGAACGTTATCTTAGTGTATTTCTTTAATTTGTTCGCAGTAAAAGGCAAAATGTGGATAAAATTAATAATTCTGTAACATGTTTATATGTACCCATATTTGTGCAAATAAACGTCTTTGTCTTTGCAAAGTTAAGCGATACTGGATACGGTCAGGTCTTGGACGAGTGACCACTGGCTATGTTCACGATCAATTCCATACTTCGAACATAAAACGCCTGTCAATTTGCAAAGAGACTTAAAAAGACAAAATGATTGACGTACAAAATACGTCAGGCGTCGCTACATTTTATATTTATAAGTACTAGTGGTCGCCTAGCGGTCGAAAATCGACCGTAGTCCTTAAATCAATTATTAAAATATAACGCAAATAATTTTCTAAATAAATTTTCGAGTTATTTTAAAAACACGAATGGTGCCTTAAATGAGGTTTAATCCATACTATAATATTATAAAAGCGAAAGTAACTCTGTCTGTCTGTCTGTCTGTCTGTCTGTCTGTCTGTCTGT
>DWEM01001236.1:0-14994 GCA_018245935.1 Agara belti belti | reverse complement strand
ATGGCAATAGGCTCACCACCTATTCCATTGTGGGACTTAAACGTAACTGGTGAAATGTGGAGGTGTACTACACTCCTTTGCCTACCCCTTCGGGGAATACAGGCGTGATGTTACGATATGAAATATAAACTTGAGTAATAACATTCTTGAGTTTCTAGATGAATACCTTTTAAATAAAATCAACAGTATGAATAGCTGGAAGTGTTAAAAAAACAGAAAATTAATTAAAACAATGCATATGTTATATTATATTATAATATATAATTCAATTAACCGCATAGCGTATACCACACAATGTGCACATAAAAGTCATAAAATAGCCGTAAACTATACGCCCTTAATTAAATGGTAAGAAGAAAGACATGACACCTCTTTGTATGTAGTAAAGGAAGAAAGATCTAGATTATCGCTATTTGAAAATTACAACTCCAATGATCGGTCACAGATGATTTCCAGATTTGCGACCGCACAAGCACGGGTAAGATTCTAGATTCGTGCCTATATTTATTTGTATTATATTAAGATTTACTGTTAAGTAATTGAGTCGAAAATAAAAATAAAATCTAGTTAGTTTTTTATATTCCTATTTGTTGGTGTACCTAATTACAATTCAAAGGTAGTGAGATGTGTGTACAAATAGTTAAGTCTAATGTACCTACTACTTACCAAAATAAGTATTATGTTTTAATGGGTAAGTTAGACGCAAAATAGTACGAAATTTTGTTACGCCATTACATTTGATCAGGACTTTAGTCCTAATCCTCATCGTCTTAAACCCACATCATAAAGTGTCCTATCTTCCTCCTTCGGATTTATTCTAAAACAAGTCCTTAACTAAAGATGAACAGTTTTATTAAAAATTAAATCACGTTATATATCTTGGCTTTTACACAAGCCGTTGATTATGATGAACTTTAACATTTAAACCTAAAAATAAAATTATTAAAAAAAAGTATTCATACTCAGATAAGCAAATACATATATTATAATTTAAATCAATCAGAAAATGATATAATAACAAATTCAATTTTTTTATAGTAACATTAGAAAGGTATAATGGCTGTTACAGAAATAAGGAACGCATAGATTACAATTGTTTCTATGATAACATTCACTTTGAATTTTCTTAACTCTATGAATTAAATTTTGAAGATATCCCAGTCTCTAGCACCTACCTATTGAATTTTTTTCATTACACCAATCGGAATTTCATATCCATTATTTTCCTACTTTAACAAAATTCCATTAACACGGTAACCGGTAAAGTGAAGTTTTCATATCGATAGATAACACTATATTATCCTGTCTTCCAATCAAGAAATAATGTTTCATATCACTGTCTGCTCGTCGCGAATAGCTTGAGCGCCATTTCAGCCGACACATACTTCTGTGCCGAGTTTAATAATATATTATTTATTTCAGGAACATTTCAAAGAACATCACACATTGGAAATTTTTGCACTGTGAATACGATTCCCTAATTACATGTATGTTTTCGTACTCGGATACTAATCGGTCTAATTGTTCTAACGCCTATAGATATCGTAATGTTTTGGGCATTTATGTAACATTTCTATCTATTACATAGAGAAACTAACAGATAGTACATATGTTTGAAAGTTCCTATTATCAATAAATTATTATAAGCTGCGATTAACAATTACTACAAGTACCTAGCTACGATAATAACCGCAAGTACTATTTGCGTGTATATATAATATTCGGCACTCTAAAATTCACATGATAGATTAATTCTATATATATATATATATATAACAACTATCAAATCGGAGGGTGGTAGAACATGACTAGTATTCACTTAAGGCAGTACCATTGCTACATCTATTTCTACGGTGAAACAGTTGTCGTTAATACAATAATTGTTTCGGTCTGCAGGCTACGGATACCGGTCCATATGTAGTCTATATCCTAGAGGCGAACATCGCAGTCCTCAAGAAAAATAAACCACCTGTTATCAACCTCTAATAGTAGGTGTAATTACTAATAATACTCGTAAAAACATGTATCTACTAACTGAACTGATGTTACTAATCGTCCTATTCCTGGAGTCCTACTGGTAATGGATACTAATTAACTAATATTCTTATACATACACACGCTGCGGCAGGCTATACAGGAGACCGAACAGTATAATCTTTACATTGTGCATGTCTTTTTGTACGCAACAGAATCGGTAACAACGAAATCCGAAGAATTTCAAGAGTGACCGATATAGTTCTCAAAATCAGCAAGTTGAACAGGGAATTAACAGTCCACGTCGTTCAAAGGACTGATAATAATTGATGGGGAAGAAAGGTCATCAAGAGTCGGGCACAAAAATCGCTATAGCCTTCTATGTATCTCTGCTATATTAATAGTATCCTTGATTTATTTTAAGAACCGCCATACGTACACTATACTACACTATTTGTCGTAAGTTCTATGCCGCACGTTAACCACATTGCCTCTATTTTTCATACATTTATATAGAAAATAATGTAAATTTAATCCAGCAGAATATCAATAACTATATAAATATGTTCAACGTATTTATTACCACTGGTATATCTACTGTTAATCTTGGTAATAAGTAACATAATTATTATGTTAAGGCTGTGTTTAAAAAAAAACTCAACGGTTCAACAAGCATAATAACATGTAAAAATCAATCGCAACACGCATTAACCACGCAAAGTAAATTCACTTACGACTATTGTTTGAAACTATTAGCTCATGGAATTAAATTCATTACCCAGACCAATGGGAAAAAATACCTGTCCGTTATCAGTCTCAATTTCATAAGATCAATGAAATCATTGATAATTTCGATTCAATAAGTGTTCGGGTTGTTTCCTTTCATGGCGACACTCATCCTTCTGATCGGAGGAGCCAGCGGTCTCGAGGGGACGGGGTGTCGGAGCCGCGCCTGTCGGGGAGGCAGGCCCGAGTCGGTGCTAGCACGCGCCCGGAACAGAACCTCATGCTCCGGTTGCGTTTCTGACGCTGATGAGATGGTCTCGCTGTTGACGACATTCGTCTCTTCTTCATCTAATTCCATCTCAGTCCAACGACGGCCTATCATATGATTAGTAGACAAAAGAATACAACAAATTTAAAAATGTTAAGTAACATCATTTTCTAACAACTAGACTAAGTAAGTCAACTACATATGATAAGGCTAAACTTAAAACTATTGTTAAGGTTGGTAGCGGAATATTCGACATTTCAATCGAAAAAAAATTTCAAGGAATGCTAACTTTTCTGTAAACTGATTCATCAGTAATTCGTGCTCATTTTCTTCAAAGAGTAGCAAACGCGCAGACAGTGGTCACGTGTGGCCGTTGCAAGCAAGTACTAATGGGGCTGTAGGTATGGGACTATTAGAGTGAATTTAGTTACTAATAGGTATTATTAATGTGATGGTGAGTATTTATTAGTAACTGGTCCACAGGTATGGGTACGTCAGTAATATTAGAACAGTTAGTCCTATTTAGTATAAGTGCAGTTAGTATTCATTAATAGTCGCCTTATGATGATGAAGGATTAAGGATGATGAACTTATAAAATATACCAACTGAAATGCTCACATAATGTTGAGTCTATCGCGGCACAATCTGGCGTAGCGTCGGACGTGGCGCGGGCCAGCGGCCGAATTAGCGGGGCGGCTTGCGCATCCGGGTCGCTACGTCCACGCGACCATTTGCTACCCACGCGCCAAAATCGCCGCGCGTCACGGAACACTCCCCATACCTAATTAAACGTTTACAAATATTGACTATCACAATTCAACAATTTCAAAAAATGTCATCGGCAGAAGATGCCAAACAATTTGTTACTTACTTATCCTACATTTAACGTAATTTAAACACGTAATTGCAAGTATTCGTTTTGTTAGTATGTAAACATATTGTCATTATAATAAGAAATTCTCTAACCTGGTCAATACTTTCCCTCACAGAGATCTCATGGAAGCAAATGCAACCGATTTCTTTGCTACGGCACTGGCCCTCCTCAGTGCTTACCATACGGTCTTCAATTTGATCTATTTTGTTGCCCACCAAAACAACTGGCGTTTCAAGAATGTTGTCCTGCAATATTTTAATTATAAATTATTCTCTCTGTACGAAATCTTTACTAACATTTAGTATTTAATCATTTTAGTCACATCGTATAAGAGTACGTCGCGATTTAAGCGGCATTTATGACTTCTCAATATTTTTTGTTCTATTTTATGAACTCCGAAAAAAGTGAAAATATCCCACCAAAAACACTAGTGTAAAATAAGGGCCAAGTACCTACTTCTTCAAACGCTCGACCTCTACTGTACTGTAGATTAGTACTGAGATCTAAAATTAGACTAAGTTTTATCCACAATGTTATTCTAAATCAATTACAAGTCCAACACGCTCTTCTTGCCTCTAGGATAGGTACATAATGTACCTACGTAATTTATATGTTGAATTAAAAGTTCAATTTGTTCAAAAGTTCAATTGCTTATATTTTCTTCTTTCCTTCAGCCATCACTGACTTCGCTGTTCCACTTTTGATCGACTTGGCAAGTTTCTTTATAAATACAAAAACAGGCGGATCAGTAAAAAATGGCTACGAGATGCATATATAAGCTATGACGCCTTCAGAAAAAATGTGGACGTAACATTATAAAAGTGTAGACAGTATCTAATCTGTTTAGAAATTCGATTATTTTGATAAAGTTCAGTGTATGATTTTTCGACAAGGTCACATTTTTTCATTAGTCTGTGTACCTATATTGCACACAGTTGTTTCTGTGTTGGTCTAAAATTGTCCATCAATGTGTTAACACAATTGTTTATTTACCTTTGTAGACGCGGCCAGCCGTCTTCTTCTCTTGTTGTAGTTGATTAGAAACTTAAGGCGATGGCATTCGTCAAAAGAGCACTTGTCTGTAACTGAATACATAAGTACGAACGCTTCCGCCCAACGAATGTTGTTCTCCAAATTGGCGTACTCACTTTCCTGAAGTAAATTTTACTTTTACTTTATAAGCCATCCGCTTACAAAGATTACAAATAACTAACACAACATTGTAACTAAAGTTTAGGGGTACGCGGATGTTATAAATTGATTTATTTGGTATAAAATATGTCAAACAAAGGCTTATCTTAACTATCGTTAATACAATGTTGTAAATTCTAGTTATTCAGCTGATAAATTATATGTATAACAAATTTACTAGCATGTAGATCATTAATGACTAATCAAAATGTTTGAAGAATATGTCTTGTCTTGTTAGTCCGATTAAAGCACTTACGCGTGGATCTCCTGCCGAGTCCAATATTTCAAAGTATACGGTCTCATTATCGATCACAGTTTGATATCCATATACTTTCTCTAAATTCGGATCGTATTCGCCGATGAAGCGACGCGTAATGAACCTCACAACCAGCGCTGAAAAGTTCACACATTACACGCTTTCAGATGTCTGGCCTCCTTGTAACAATAGTGTTTAACGTATGTATAACAAAAGTCACTATACTAAGAGCGATCTATTATATGAATTTGGTATAACTTAGAATTTTTAGCCTCGCTTACTTTACTGTTACTAGTGTTGGAAGAGGACTTAGAAATCATGCAACTGAGGTTAAATAAGTAAAATTAAAATCTAATACAATTTATATATGCATTAGTATTTATTATTATTTGGAGAAAAATATAATTTTGCTATTAATAATTTAAGCTTTCAAATATTAAAGGTTCTAAGATTCGAGGTGTATGCATCTTCTCACGAAATAAATTAAATGAACCGAATATCAAATAGAATATACATCAAAATTTGTTACCAGATTTTCCAACTCCTGACTGTCCCAATACCATGATCTTGAATGTTTTAGGCTTGGGGTATAGAACTAATTTTGCTAGAGGGGACTTGGGTGACGTGGTGGCAGGATGACTCATAGACAAGTAGGTAGCCATTTTTATGTTTCCTTAATTAATAACACTATCAATATTTATTGCATCAGTGTGACGGGATTAAAATTATAGAAGGTTTTTTGGTCGGTTTCTAATGTTTTGTAGGTACAATACTCTGAAAATATAAATCTGGAAGTGAGGAACATAATCCTTCTTGAATCTTCTAGAATTGGTTCTTAAGTTTACGGCAGTTAAAACAACATCAATACTCAGTAGGTATTTGCAATTCATAGTTTACAGTCATGTTGGTGTTTAATAGTAGGTATAGTAGATCACCCTGTTGGGTGCTGGTAAGTACAAAAAGCCAGAATATAACAGATTAACAGTAGTTGAATGAAATCTTAAAAGTACGTATTATATTTATATCCAAAACTATCTGTCTAACGTGCTCCGAATGTTTACGTAATAACTTTTATTAATTACTGCTAAATCAAAGCAGACGTTCGTAGCTCCGACGCGGTTGCAGATCGCAAACGGTATACAAAATTAAGCGACAGTGGTCGTTTCGGCGCTGGACGGTGACCGCTAGTGGTAAATATTCACAATCGTTTCTGTGCTTCTGAGTGCACGTTCTTATCGTCAGGTAACAATCATTGAATCTTATCGGTGGCGTTAAAGGCGGCTTAATAACATCTGACAGATGTACTGGCCACTAAACCGTATCGCCACCAATCCGCCCTGAAGCTGCGTAGCGAAGTATTCTTCAGGCTTCGCGCGATTTTAGCACAGTCCTATCCCCAGTAGTGGGGCGTACAAAGGGTTGCAACCAAAGCAGATAAACCGTTCATACGTTATTCACAGAAAAGGAGGCTCGTTTAATAGCACTGATGATAAAGATCAACTAATCTTGTTACCTTTTTACCACAAAAGCTTTAAGAATTTTTCAAGAGGTAATACAGGCATTCTTAATTTTTTTTTAATTCTTAATTTATCACTGGTTTAAAAACCCAAGCCACGGTCGGGTATTCAATATATTTATACTCCCTTCATTTCTGCAAATTCATATTTCAATGACTCGCAGATTCCAATTAAAGCCCGTTAATTTTATAACCTAGCGCGAACTCTGGTGTTCTTTATTTAAAATATCACTACCTACCTATAGGCTACCGACTTAAAAACAAAACTTAACAAAAACATTAAGAGAGATGTACCTAATGTGATTTTACTTTGGAGAAATATTATATTATTTTATAGGTTTTACACCAATACTTTTTTGGGTTTATCAAATATGTAACATCACGCCTGTATTCCCCGAAGAGGTAGGCAGAGAAGTGTAGTACAACACCCCCACTTTTCATCAGTTACGTTTAAGTCCTACAATGGAATAGGTGGTGAGCCTATTGCCATGATATATCGCCATATATATGATATATTGCCATGGTATATCAAATATCTTTGCTATTATAGTTGTAATTTGAGTTAATTAGTGGTCGATGTAAGTTACGGTCTTGTCAAACTTTGCTAATGTGGTCCGCCACAGATGAATGATTACAACATACTCGTAGGTATCAGATTTCTGCGGGCGCCAACACAACCACTTACAATAATTAAAGTAACTTTATTCATTAAAAATATTACGCTATTTACCATATGGTATTAAAAGTACGTACATATCTATTTATAAATAACACAAGACTCGTTTTTATAATATGTATCTACTAATATTTGTAATGTAAATTAAACTTTTATCTACACAAAGGTGACATACACAGGCACTAAACAAAAGCTAGCAGTATAGTAATGCTCTACATTTTTTGTTAAAACATAAAAGAAACCCAAATATTGTGCATGTAAAGCAGTATTTACTCACTTAGTCCTTGTGATCTCTACAATTCAGCATATTTTTAATGAGAAGAGTAGTGTGGTAACGCTTATTTGATTCTTTAGGTCACAGTAACTGTTATATTTATCGTTTCCAAAATTGATTATATGCCTAGTGTTTAGTTGTGTGTTTATTTTTGTAGAGGCGGGACTACCGCGGCGCTATTTCACCGCACGTGATCCCGTAGCGAGGCATCGCTAGCTACTGCGGTTCGCCTCTTAGAGTCTAGCCTCTACTCAAGGGCTTATTTTATGCCCGTTACTGAACTATGTAGCCACGCCACGTCATTTATTCATATAATTTTGAATTTATGAAGCAGTTGTTGCATATACAAAAAATAAAACATATTTATACAATGAATACAGATATGGTCACGAATATTTTAACCCTAAATTTCCATTGACCGACATCTTTACACAGCTTTGAATTTCTGAGTTACAACTAGGTATTATTCTATTTAAACTTTTGACAAGACGTAGGTAACATATACAAAGGCTAAATCTTGTTGTGATTTATTCTATACCAGCCCGCAACTGCTAATATGTTCTCCAAGACACTATTCGGTAGTAGGGCTGGAACAATGAGCCCAACCCTCCTCCGCCTTCGTCTCCGAGCAAGATCCCGCTCTCTCCCTATCCCGTTCGTCAGACTTCTTTTTAACCATGAATGTTTTGGCACAAGAAGAACAATGTGCTCCAAGCATCGCCGTCGTTGTCACCGCTACAGCTGGCGGATCTTGCGTCCAATCCGACACGTAGTAATGCTGATATCCACTTTGTTTTTGTTATTAACAATATCATTTTATATTCATTAGCAGCTTTTAACTATGTAAATGTGGACCTATACTTATACAAACACGACAAACGTACAACCTTTAATAGCCTTATCTAGAATATTCGTATCAGGTGTTCCAGTCTCACGCCTTTCCATTTTCGATATCAATACGTAAACAATATTTACCTGCATTATCTGTATATACACCGTAATCAACGTTATTCATTAGCATTTTATATAGATACATTTATATTACAATTTGTTGTGAGGTTTATATTTGACTACTAAGATATTTGCGTATTAACAAAACCTTTTTAGCAGTAGAAAATTAACGTTATATTATATACCACGGAGACAACGTTGATACGTAATAGGTATAGACGTATGTAAAATCACATAATATTTTTAAAACAATACAAGAGGAAATCAGAAAATGAAGACACGTAGTGTAGAAAGGATTTAATGAGTTGATATGCCTTGTGTAAAACAATTGACTCACGTTACCTTTTTCATCATTCAGGGATACATGATTTGTAATGTTCTCCCAAGCTGATCTGGCGCTTTCCATTCTGAGTTCAGTACTATTGCGACCAAGGCACGTACAAACAAATTACAAATAAATAATAGAAGTCTAAAATGGGTTGCTAATCGTAACAAAGTAATAAGGTCTATGTATGACCTACATTTTAAACACTGCCAGATCGTTAAGCCTTTGTCATTGAATTCTAGTATTGTGATATACTTAGTGTGAGTTTTGTATATAATTAGTCATAGTATTTGGTATAAGATATATAATATGCAACCCTGTTTACGTATGACTGCCGAGCACGGGTCTCTCCTGCAATTGACTATGAGGCCTGGAGACACGTGATAGTGATCAAAACGTCTGTATATATGTACATATAAAGCTTATTTTCTTTACTAATCAGAAATTCTAATAGTTTGCTGTATACGCCATTTACAAGACAAATTTTTCTTTTAGTTATTAACTGTCATTGCGACATATCGATCGCTAATACCTAATTCTGTTGTGACCTTAAAATGTGTAAGATTCGATTCGATACGGCTGACTTTGAAAATTAAAATAGCACGAACTTCTCTATTTTGGTAATATGGCCGGCTAGACTGCTGCGAGCTACTCTGGTCGCATCTTACCTATTTCATAATCTCATATCTATCTACTCAGCGGGTTACAATAAATACGTTGCCGCGTAATAAACTAAGACTGGGATGTAAACATTCCGATTCATTTAAACATTTTTTTTTATTTTGTCACTTTTCAATGATTTATAGTCTCATAAAAATGTTTCGAGATCCTGAACAGCCGTCGACCTTAGTTTATCGAGTAGGTATTAATACTTTTTAGCGGATATCTCAAAATAAAATATTGACCGCTTGTTAATTTTTGTGACTATTATCATCAACATGATTTAATTTAATATTTCTTGATTCTTAATGGTATGGATTCTTTATACAATAGAAAAAAATCGGAAGCAAGCCATAAAAGTCATTATCCAATCATGACAGTAAGCGGGCACGTATTGAAAGTTAATCATAGAAGCTATCCATAAATGTGTCATAAGTTGGAAGTTGAAATGTCATAAGTCTGTAAACAATATCTATTATATTCTTCGGATTAAATAAAGTAGCATAAGCACTGCAAGCTGTTTTATGGCAAGAATGGTGTTAAGAATATTTATTTTCACTACAAAAACGTTTTAATATGTAGGTAACCAACGTTTTCAGTCCGAGCGTTCCAGTGGAGTACTTCAGACTTCCAGCAGTAAATGATGAGATCCCAACCCAGCAGTGTAGCGTCAATAAAGGTTGCAACCACATTCTGTATATGTAAAATGTTGTAAGTATATTTAAATAGAAATTGAATTACATATTAATTGTATATTAAGACTATTTATTGCAAAATGAGAATGTATTTTAGAATCTTCTCACTATGAGAAGAGGCCCGCATCCAATTGTGAAATAATAAAAGGGATAATAAAAATCATGATTTGCAAGTTAGCTGTAATTTACTTAAACCTGTTTTTTATTTTTGTAGGAAGACATAGAAATAAAAAAAAATAAGGAGTAAAGGCGAGAAGACGGCGTGAAATGCAAACATTTTGTTTGTATTATACTCTTCTTGTGCGATAAAATGAAATAAAATAATAAATTTATACATGTAAATTCAAAACTTTTGTACATTCTAGAATTTGTTAAAGTGAGAGCTCGTTAGCACGAGCGTTTTTTCACGTTAAAAAATCGGTGAAATGATACAAATAGATACCTGAATATTCATTCACACGACAGCGCTTTAATCCGCTACGTTTTTTTAAAACGGTGTTTTGGATTTTAGCGCTGGACGGTAGATCTTCACAATAGACCAAATGGCACTGATTGCTTTCGTTCAGACTAATGCGTACTTGGCGTTTAAAGCAAAGCTTTAAAAGCGCTCTTATGATCTTCAGCTTCGCCTTACTTTGCTGTAATAATCACAGATAGTTCAATGTAATAGAGGATTGTGTTCTATGGCATTACCGGTAGCAGTGACAAAGTAGTAGATATTATCTATGACAGTGACAAAGAGCCAGAAGCTTAACGCATGTCACAGTCACGTATTCTGTCAAAGAGTTTACACTGTATTCAATTATCCTGAGAAACCTCTAAAATTTCTGTAACATATATTAAAAATGATACCAGAAGAGATTTTAGAAAAATTTAAGGTGTTAGGGTTGAGTGAGCAAAAAGCAAAGGAAACCTTGAAGAATAACAATGTCACTAAACTTTTATTGGTCACCATGGATGAGGTGATAATTTGAAAATATGACTAAAAATAACTAAGATTAACGTACGATTATACATTTTAACTCTGAAATTTTATTCCCAGGTCGATATATCCAGTGCACCAGCCGGTACTGGGTTGTTACTCTACCATCTGGCAACAAAAATAAAGCCGCAAATAGTAGATAAATTGCCATTTATTTGCAAATATATTCGTGAAGGTAAATTAGATTCCACTTTGCGAATCGACGCAGCCATGGATTATCTTTTAACTCATGTTAATGAAAAGAGCACAGATTCAGGTGCATTTGAGAAGTTTTGTGGAGTTGGTGTAGTTGTGACACCTGAGCAAGTGGAAGAGGCCGTAGAACAACATATGGCTACATACAAAAATGACCTGCTGGAAAAAAGATACAGGTTTAATGCCGGTATTATCATGCAAGCTGTTAGATCAAGTCTACCATGGGCTGACGGTAAAGCTATTAAAAATGAAGTTGATGTGCAGGTACATTTCAAATTATATGAAATTAACATTTTAAGATGCTAAGTATTTTACTGAGTAGGTGTGATTATATTCTTTTAAATCATACCATAACAAATTTTTGCTGCAATTTTTCAATAGTTTTTGTGTATTTCGAGCTTTGACTTAATTAATTTTTACAGATATTAGACTTGCTAGGTCCTAAAACCGAAGCTGATCTTGCACCCATTCCAAAAAGTGATAAAAAAGTGAAATCAGGAGATACGGGTAAATCTAAATCAAAAGGAGAAAACAAAGGTACACAATGTTCTTTGAACTAAAAAATGTTCCTGTTTTCTTTAATCAACACCATTGTCATCAATTATTTTATTGATCCACCGGTGGACACAAGTCTCATTCCATTAATGGTTATACATAACTGAATATATATTTCCATTTTTAGACACACATATTTAGTTATGTATATTCATATGTGACTGGATAGATCAGTTCGAAAATGGTTATGTGATAATATTTCAGACATTTTTCATATTTTTATTCAAATAGAATGCATGTAGAAGAAATTTGTAGTTTATCTCAAGTTTTATTGAACATTAAAAGCTGGAAAATTATGACAAATTTTTATAAACATTTTGAAATGATTATAGTAGCTGTAATTATGTTCTTCGCAAAAGCCAAATGCCACTTCAAATATAACACTTTGTGTACACAATAGTTACAGATTAAACAATACTATTATTGTTAGTGCTAAATATTTAAATGCAATTTTTTTCTGTTTAAGTTTCATTCTTACCTTACCACTTTGTGTACATTTAGTACATTTAGTATACATATAAAATTTCCTAGAAGCAAAAATGTTCATTACTAAAAACTAGAATAATAGAAAGAATTAGACAGAAATAATTTAATATGAAACTATGTAACAATTTTTTTTTCGAATCCTCCCATGCCAAATAAATCAGAAGCCAAAGGGAACCTATTTAATAGCAATGAATATGGTTAAAATAGTTTCAAATTATGTCCATATGTTCCCTTTATTTACCTGTTCTTACAGGAAAAACATGTATTTATGTGATTTCACATGATGTAAATTTAATTCCCCTTCTTTATTATAACTCATAAAAAAAAAGGTTGAATTAAGAACCTCCTCCTTTTTTGAAATCGGTTAAAAAAGATATGACATCTATATACACTTTTAACAATATATTGATCATATTATGCTTCTTTACAGGTTCTATAGCATCACAGAAAGTAGAAACACTTACTGAAGTAACTGAAAGGATATCTGTAATAGATATCATGAAAAAACTGCCTTTTCATGGCCCTGGAGAGAATTATAAAACCGATGGTTATATAGTTACTCCTAACACTAAAAAGTTATTAGAAGAGCACCTGAAGATTACCTCTGGTAAAGTGAGGACAAGGTTTCCTCCGGAACCCAACGGCATACTCCACATTGGGCACGCTAAGGCTATTAATATTAACTTTGGATATGCAGCTGCACATGATGGTTTGTGTTTCTTGAGGTATGATCATACAAATCCAGAAAAAGAGGAAGAGAAATTCTTTGTTGGCATCAAAGATATGGTGGAATGGTTAGGTAATGAATCAATATATTACATTCTTAAATTCCGATATGATTGTACAATAAATATTTATTGTTGTAAATGCAGTAGAAACTTTATTGGTAATTGAATGAGTTTTATTGAATTAAAAAATAGCTCTGAAGACTGTGCAAATGTGAAATGAGCTTCCTTTTGAAGGATTCCAAAAGAGCTCTGTGTGCTTGTGAATTTTTATTTTATTTAGTCAATCGTACCTGATTTCTATTATAGGGTACAAACCGTGCAAGGTAACACACTCATCAGACTATTTCGATCAACTTTATAAATGGGCTGTACAGTTGATTAAGAAAGACTTGGCATATGTATGCCACCAGCGCTCTGAAGAAATCAAGGGATTCAATCCACCCCCTTCACCGTGGAGAAACAGACCCACAGAGGAGAGTTTACAATTGTTTGAGGTTTGTTTCATACACTGCTACATAGACATGAAGGGGTTTATTAAAATTCAGTAAATATAGCATAATCGTACAAATGCAATGCTTTCATGATTCATGTCTAAAATATGTTATTTTGTTTTATATTCAAAGTTTGATTTTCTAGAATAATCATAATTATTAAAGTATTGATATTTATTATTATTTTCAGGATATGAAAAACGGTAAAATTGATGAAGGTGATGCTACCCTAAGAATGAAAATCACTTTGGAAGAGGGTAAACAAGACCCAGTTGCCTATAGAATAAAATTCAAGCCTCATCACCGTACTGGCAACAAATGGTGCATTTACCCTACTTATGACTACACTCACTGTCTGTGCGACAGTATCGAGCACATCACTCATTCTTTGTGTACCAAAGAATTCCAATCTAGAAGGTTTGCTTAATTGAATTTAACATTTGATCAATTAAATTTTTTCTGAGTATATTACAATAAACAGTTTGAGGTTATTAAAAGACATGACTTCTGCTGGTATATTTTGTTATATGAGTAACAAATTAAATATACATATCTGTCTTATATACATTGCAATTTTATGAACTACATAATAGTAACGCATAATAGTATTTGTTAATTATATAAATGATTTTTAATGTTTCATGATAGTAATATTTAATTTAAATGTTGATATTTCATTTTTATTTATTTAGGATTACCAACAAGATATTTATTTCAAAGCATATATCACACATAATGTTAAAAGTAAATGTTGACCCAATTCCACGTTACCACAGCCTGCATGCGGTCGAGTTTATTATCTTAGCAATTATATAAACATATTCAGACAATAATGAAAAAAAAGTATAAATGCAGTTGAAATATTTGTTATGAAATTTCCAAAGTGCAGTCATTTCATAGTGATTTTTTGATATCTTTAACTTGGTATCTTGTGTAATTTCAGATCTTCGTACTATTGGTTGTGCAATGCTCTCGATATATACTGTCCCGTGCAGTGGGAGTACGGCCGCTTAAATATCAACTATACCGTTGTGTCTAAAAGGAAGATAGCGAAACTTATCGAAGTAGGAATAGTTAGTGGTGAGTGTATCTGCACTAATATTATAAAGAGGAAAGATTTGTTTGTTTGTTTGTATTGAATAAACTCAAAAACTACTGAACCGATTATCA
>DWEM01001235.1:0-14995 GCA_018245935.1 Agara belti belti | reverse complement strand
AATCCAGTGGTATCCCACTGTCTTCTTCAGGTCATCAGACCACCTGGTAGGAGGGCGACCTGTACTCCTTTTGCCGAAACGTGGTCGCCACTCGACGACCTTATCGGTGCAAAGCTCAAGAATAAATTGCTAATGTCTGTTGCTTTCAATATGCAAATTAAGATGTTTTCTTTCTTTCTTTCTTTCTTTTATACGCTTCAACTACCGATTTTCAATATTGATAACAAATACTATTAAATTTCGGAGACATGAATCCATTACAATGCATAAGATAACCGTCAAACCGGTTTTATAACGAAGAACACCGTTATTTTGTATACAAAATCGCTATTTTCTTTATGACTGTGCGATAACTATCTGGGTTCTACTACAACCCCTATAAATAACTACTATTCATAGTGTTTTTTGAACCGTGAATCATCCGAGACCCCTATTGTTTCGGAAACCTCTGCGAGGCCCATTCTGAAACTGTTTCCTTAATGTATTATAAACAACTTCCAGCCAGGGCTCTCGTGAATCCCTAAAATTCTATTTGCCGCTAAACAACAAAACAAAGCGAAGATCTTGCTGAAGGGTTTTCAAACTCAAACTAAGACGCAAAAAATCGTACTAACATAGCTATAGCTATTTCGCTAACTTATCTAATCTAAGCAGACCACTCGTCTAACTCACTACTACTACTGTTCGGGTTATTATTACTTTCGGTGTTACATAGTGCTATCATCGGTAGTCCAACTATGATGAAGTGGAAGCTTTTCATAAAAAGTTCACTACAAAATGTCTACGGACTTCCCTAACAAATATTACCGGACAGCTGATAAACATACTATAGAATACTTATATAGATATTTTTATTACGACCTAACACAGACCAAACGATCGCTCATCACGCAAATATTTGTCCTCGGTGGGAATCGAACCCACGACCTCCGGTGTTACAGTCAGGGCCTCTAACCACTCGACCGCGAGGAAAATATAATATATTTTCCTAACTTAACTTTATTATACTTTCCGGAACAATGTGACATAATTTCCTCTTTACCTTAAATGTGCCAATATTTCGCTAAACTCATTACATTATCGAAACTATTTATTTAACTATTAACTAACTATTATTTATTTAACTATGTAATTAATCCTTAATTACGTTAAAAAAATAATTCGTTTAGAAGCAATGATTTTTTGAAAGTTAAAAAGCGGTCATCATCATACCATCACGCCAGGTCCCTAACGGGGTAGGCAGAAAGCGACGAGTGCCAAATATCTCTGTCCTTGCAAACCTGACGCGCTTCGTCTACATTCATCACTCTCTTCATGCATGCACGCCGGTTTCAGAGACTCTTGACCCCTCCATCAGCCAGTATCTGACCTATTCGGTCGAGACAGGACAGTCTTGGTCTCCCTCGGCTTGTCTTGTCTTGTCTTGTATATCTGCCTTGTCATTCTTTCATCATCCATTCTCTCTACACATTTATGTTTTTTTTTAATGTTTGAAATAGGCTAGCTTTTGGCCACTATCTCGCCTGATGGTAAGCGATGATGCGACTTAAGGTGTAGCATGCTTGCCTATTAAGTGCCTATTCACTCTATGTTTGAATAGCTCCAGGTCTTAGGTTTCGGAGAACACAGACGTAGGCAGCTTGTTCCACTCTTTTGTCCGAACCAGCGGAGCATTCCCTTTCTCACTTTTACATAACATAACAATATGGCACTCATCTACAATAGATAAGTGTTATGTTGTATGTACATATATATATGTGTTTATCAGCTGTCCACTAAATAATTGTCTTCTCATTTCCTCACCAAATACCGCTGAAGGCGTTTAGTATTCCGTGCATAGATAACAGACCTGACACAAGCCTGTCCCTCCTCGTCGTCCCCGCAGGAGAACGCGCTGTCGGTGGCGCGCAGCGTGTCCACCAGCTTCGTGTTCAACGCGTTCAGCTCCTCCTCGGGGGCGTCGTCCCAGCCGGGGGGCACGTAGCGGACCCCGCCCAGACCTGGTGCCAGATATGTTCAATACACGTGCCGGCGAGAACGGGCAGTCTGATGTTATATCGCCAACAATTTAATATATCTCAATGGTTTTCAAAGGTATCATACATGTAAAATATTTATGTACAGTATTATGAAACCATTTAAGGCCTACTATACCTTTAAAAAAAACCTTTCTTAAAAGCGTCGAAAAAATTAATATCATACTACGCTAATGACGTTAAACATAAATTAGTTCTTGGGAGCCACAACACCCCCATTGGGCACGCGCTTCATCTAAGTGACGTTCAGTTCTATGCCTTATGAATCTAGCGGTTCTCCGCTGTTTATATCAAATCATTAGAAGGTCAAAGGTATGTGACAAAGTTTTCGCGACCTGCCCAGCCCGGCACGTGCACGAGCCGCAGACAGGCGTGGCGCGCCAGCCGCCGCTGGAACGGCGCGCGCAGCTCCACGGTGGCCAGCACCACGTGCAGCTGCGCCTCCACCACGGCGGACAGCTCGTCCACCCGGTCCTCCTGCAGCAGCGTGCCCTCCAGCGGACTGTACAGCAGGATGATCCCGTGGGTTTCCGTCTCGCACACTTCAATGCTTATCTGAGAACAGACATAGATATTGGCCGCCGAAATCGCCTGGCCTTGTGGTCGAGTGGTTAGAGACCCTGACTGCCAAACCGGAGGTCATGGGTTCGATTGACACCCAGGACATCTGTTTATGTGACGAACACATTAGTTTGTTCTGTCTGGTCGTAATAAAAATATCTATATATAAGTATTATATCGCATGTACATATACATGTATCATTATCAGCTGTCTGGTTACCACAACACGGGCATTCAATTGCCTAATTTGGAATCGGATAGTCATGTGTAAAATTGACACCAGTTATTATTATTAACTCTGGCGACATTGTAGCGGTATGTCTCACCATGTCGGCCTCTCTCTGCAGCACCTGCCCCAGCCACGAGTTGAGCTTGTCGTAGTAGGGCGGCGGCTTCACCACGTCCGGCGGCGCGAACTGGAACGCCACGCACGCGGACGCCTGGCTCATCGCTTCCTGGAATAACGTTGCTTATTATCCCACTATATTATTAATATTACAAACGCGTAAGTGTGTATGTTTGATCCGTTTCCACGGTCGAAGCGCTCGGCCGATTGTTATATTTGGTATGGGGATAGTTTGAAGCCTGGGAATGAACATAGGATATTTTTTCATCGCAATATTCTCACGGGATTGAATTCTACGCGGATAACGCCGTGGGGCACAGCTAGTTAAAAAAACACCTTGCACCTTTGAAGCAGTTGAAGCGGTTGAATAGGACGATAATGAATAAAATAATGGCATTTAAAAACCAAGTAAAGTAAATGATATATAATACTTACTATTACATCGACATTGGGTGGTTCGTCCCCTCCGGGACTGTCACTCTGTAACAGAGACAAATATATTATATCTGTTACAAAAAAGGGATAAATAATTGTTGATGGTAAATAAGAGTTCGTTACGAGGATCTTAAGGTTTGCGTTGGCGAGAAGCGCGCGGGCGGCGCGCGCGGCTCGGAAGGCGGCGTCGAGGCGGCGCCGCATTCGACGCGAACCCGCAGCCCGCGCGCCCGCCCACAGCGGCAGCGCCGCCAGCCGCGCACCGCCCGCCGTCAGTCCCGCCAGCGCCGCCAGCGCCGGCCCGCGCCCGCTCGACTGCACGACACACATACTAATTCAAGAATGTTTTATTAATTTCACATATAGCATATATCCGGCTCGAAGGACCAAAAAGGATGTTGAAGTTTGACAGTGCCCGGTAATAGTTGTTGTTGTTGTTGTAGGATTGTTAATCAAAACGCGGTCGTAAGACTGCAAGTAGGTCACATATAAATCATATTGTAATTAGAACACTCACCAAAACTTTAGCGTTCTCAGATCCAACCGCGTCGTGGTCGTTTGCGACGATGGCTTCAGGTATTTTGTAAAAGGTCTGTGCTATTATTAAGGTTATTATTATTATTGATAATGTTAACTCAGATGGTGACAGTCTTTCTGAGACGTCTATAATTTTTTATGAGAGCTCATGTACTTTGACTGAGATTTTAATCTTGTAGAGTTGTTTTAATAGAAAAGGAAATAAAAATGAAACCCTTCATTAATTAAAATACTTTTACATTGCACCAAAATACAATAAACAATATACTTAAAACGGTTATTACATAAAACCAGAGAAGAAATGTGTTTTATAAATTTCGGAAATGAATTTAAATCAGTCTCAGATAACTTTTAGTTGGTTTCAAGTTTTAAATGCCCATTGCATTATACATATGATATGCGTTAGATTGTTTGTTAAGGATACAACAGTAGGCAGGCTCGGCACACCGAACCATTGTGCTGGTGTAAGTGTGAGTGAGTCGGCTACACTGTGTCTCTGAAATTGAGAAACAATATAACGGTATTTAAAATCAAATAAAACGAATCTTAATAATTAGATAATGATTTGTTACGTTTGTTTACTAAGGAAATGTCTTTAAGTTTCAGAAATGCTAACAAAATTTATTATAAATCATATTTCAAGATAAATCTATGTAGAAATGTTTAATATTGATTGTTACCTGATCTCTCGTCATCGTTGCCGGTAAAGCGAGCGCATGCCCCCGCAGGTGTAAATGCAAATGCCTCTTCTTGCATATCGCCGACAGCTCCGCCAGCGGCAAGCCCATGCCCAACGGCGGGGCGCCCACTTCGCCCAACACGAGCAGTGGGATCCTGTCCAAGTTCACATCTTCCTCGCACAGTCTTTCTAAAGCGTCCAAATCCATGTGCCTACCTGAGAAAATTGTTATTTATTATATATACATATATGATAAGCAGTGTGTTATATGTGTATATATATAAATTTTTGTGTAGTGTGTCTTAAAACTGAGAACTAACTGGTGGGATGAACAGGCACTGGCCGGACACAGTCCAGCGGCAGACCAAGTTGCCTGCACAGATGCTGGACTACTCCAAGAGGACTTGCCACACAACTGTATATCGAGGGTAGTCGGTTCACAAATGCTAGCGCTGTGGATGAGAATGGAGATTTATGCAATTATATAACTATTATTATTGTCAAGAAAAATATATTACTTTGAAGGTTATTAATAAAATGTCATCAAGGTTTGAAAAAACTAGTAAGCTTTCAAGTGTTTCATTTTAATTAAACCTAATTAATATCTACTCCTAAACAATTTATTAAATAAATGCAATGACAAAACATTTATTTGTACAGTTACAGATACATTTAAGAATGTTATAGAATTGTCAGATTAATTAATATTTTACCATTTATGGCGTACAAATTTCAGACATTCAAACATCATATTTTGTTGTTCATATTGTTGTTATGTTCTTATGCCATTGTTTTTGCTCTACATATTTATGCTATTATACTATGCAGTTTCCTTCTAAGGGTGTTTAACTAAAATACATGCAGTTAACATTGTCTCATACTTGTGTCTTCAATACTTACATCCGTCTTCCAAGTATCTAGGATACCTGTGAAACAGAAGCATTCTTGTTACACAGACAAGACCTTCCAGTTGTTCCTGATGGTAGAAAGCGCTGTAGTCTGTCAACCTGGAATAATATTTACAAAGAATTATTAAAGATGTGTATAATTATAAAACTTTTTTCACCGTCCTTTTTATCCTGGTCTACTGCAGCATGAAGGCTGCACGAAGCCAAAGAACGATGACTAAAACGTGGCCTCCATCGAGTGTATGTATGTACCTTATAATGAATAAAACAATTTGAATATTTCTAGTCATTAATATCCTGTGCTAGTTGGTAAAACCAGATCAACAAAGCTGTAAAAAATTTGTTTACTTTTATATGAATCCATACTGGTATTATAAATGTGTAAGTGTGTTTGTTATTTGTCATTCTTTCTGGTCAAAACAGAGTAATGGATCGATATAACGGAGCTAGTTGAATAGCTGGCGAGTGACATAGTTAACTTTTTTCGAAACGAAAATATGTTTTAATCAAATTACAGCTATAGATGGTGTCACAGGCATCTATAAAGAATTTGTTGGATCTACTTTTGTGGTCAATGGTAAAATGAAAAAATTTCCAACTAACATAAAAGAAACTTTTTTAAAGTCATGTTAAGTTGGATATACAAATATATCTACCTATTATGTAGCTATTAGTCACATAATTCTTTTTATAGCATTGTCTACCCTATGTGAACTTATTGTAAGGATTATTAGAATATATTAGTTATTAGACAAAGGATTATTAGAATGTATTAATTATTACACAAATCCATTATCCACCTATGAAAATCAGTTCTATCAAGCAAACTTCAACACAAAGATATTAATGTTATCGTAAACACGAAATGTGATATATTTCCATAATCTATGGGAAATTCTCTGTGTAGGTTCATGTAAAAATGTGTTAATAATACTATATGGTGTTGTTATCAAATGACCTCGAGTTTAACTGAAAATGGATAAGATTAATAACTTGTACGCAGGGCTGCCATGAATTGAAAGTACAGAATATAAATACAAAATCTTAACAGTCACGGTTGTTAAGGATCACTTGACAGAATAGTTTGTTCAATGACTTTGATATAAAAAAAAGTGCATAAGTATTTATTATGTAAAAATATAAGTCTATTTACATGTGATTTGAAACTTATCATGTAATGACTTTGTAAGTGGATCTCAGAGTGGATTTCTAGCAATGGAATAATAAATGGGTTAAAACAGATAATTTTAAAAACTAATTTTGAAAATTGTGTCTGGTATAGATAGATATGTATTTATATGGGTCAAACATTGATATGGTGGCCCTTATCATACCACTTAAAGGCATAAGCTTGTTGGTATAATAGTGATAATGAAATGACAACAAATTTATCAAAATCACAACAAACATTAATGGTTGATTGTGATCAGAATTCTTCCTTTACAATTACATATAAGACACCGATAGAACAGGAAGTAAATCTAGATTGCTATTTAGTGTTAATAGCATTAGGTTGAATTGAGACTTGAGGTTGTAATTCCTTAAAATCCCAATTGTTAAAATGCCTGTGCTCGGTATCACCCTGTATTACATCTGTCAAATCAATAGATCTTCAATGCATAATGTACTTTTTATCAAATAATGTAATTGATAACACTTAATAGAAATTCCTCTAGTACATTATATGATGATAAATAAATAATGTAGAATAAAGTACTTGTAACTTTAATGGATTGGAAAATCACAATAAATCTGTCATTATAAATTACTCTGGATAGTCCATTTTGGATAGATGAATTCATCCTCATAAAGTTTAGTTTGGACAATTGAATACAGTATATCTACTCACCTAAACAGGTGTGTTAACCACCGTGTTGTCTCAGTGGCTATGTGCATGCCGAGTCTGGCTTTATGACTCCTTTCCAGTCTGGCAAATAGCGCCCAAATACTGTGTGAAAGTATGGCTGCACGGGACATAGAATCAGCGGGCAGTAGCGGGGGCTCTACACCCTCACCATTCGGGTCAGTTTGCACGACCAAATCCTCTAAGACTTTTAAGATTTCTTCCATAGGCATTTCTTCGGGCTCGAAAAAGCTGGGACGCGATTTTCGAGGTTCTGGCTTTTTTTCTTCTTCCACCACTTCGGGGGCATTCGCGACAGCCTCTAACCTGCCGACCACTTCGGAAACCTGGAACTCCAAGCCACCGAAAGGTCGCCGGTCCTGTTTGAATAAGATATGACAGTCAATGCAACGGCAAAGAAAATGATTACGTATACGAGATGCGGCAACTTACGGAACTTGATGGCTCATCACTCGATGGACTGGGTTTGTTGGATTCTATATCGGACGATGTAGACTCTTCCATAATGCTTGGCGAATTTTTTCGCAAATTTTCAACACACCAACAAGAATTTGTAAACGTCACTCGAATTCAATGTTTTGACGTAGTGGCGCCACCACGGTCGTCACTCGTCACATATTTATCAAATACCTTTCTGAATTTTTTAAACAATCATTGTCACAATAAGATCAACTAAACAGTTTTCCTCTATAAGTTCGAGAGTCGATTTTTAAATTTTTATTCCATAAAGCTAAAACTTATTGAAGTTGAAAGTAAAAAGTACGTTTCTGCTTTATACTAAAAAATATTTTGTTCCGTTTTTCAATGTTGAAACTATAAAACTGATTAACATGTTAACATCACCAAGGGTGACATATTATGCTAATTAATGTTGTTATATTTGACAAACAGTCAAATTGACATTTTGCAGATTTTGTTGATCAAATCGAAGTCGCATTATTAGTTTCGAAAATACGAAACATGTCTTTAGCAAAAATATTTTCGGTGTCCAGTCGAGGTAAGTAATCATAATAAGGTTTTTTTCAATATTTCTTTGTATTATAAATTGTACAAGTTATCGCATTTTAAGTTACGCAACTAACATTTCTAACCTATTAGTTTTGACAATATCATAAAAATAGAAAATAAACGCCTATGTACAATTTTAATTTGAGAAATACTAATGCGCAATAACTTCTTCCTATATAATGTATAGCACATGTTGTAAAATGACAGAAATTGCGAAATTTGTTTTGTTGATCTTTATTCTTTCATTATAGATATGAATTTTTATACATATTTTATTCATGATACTACTGATATTCTGGAGTATGTATATAATTTAATATTCATTCATTAATTCATTAATTTAATTTCAATAATATTCATTCATTCATATAATTTAATATTCTGGAAATCAATGGCAGTTTATGTTTGATAACAAGTTTTATCTTTTTTCTTAATTTCCAAAGTCTTCTCCATTTCAGTGCGAACATCCGGTGCTTGCGGTATGTTATGCCGTCAGGCTCCCTACAGCTCAGAAGGTAAACCCGAGAAGGTGTACCCACCAAATGTGTCGGGCTACAAATATGTGAATGCCGAAGACTTAGACATGAGTGTGAAGGCAATGACTGATAGAGCTGCTCAGACCCTGTTCTGGACCGAGTTAGCCAGGGGGTTTGGTGTCACCCTTGCTCATATTTTTAAGGTAACGCTTATATATTATTTAGAATACACCTAATTATTTCAAATTAAACTATCAGGATTTATAACTTGTTCAATAAATATCATAACTCTGATGCTGGCATTTAATTAGCAATGAACAATGTATTGATAATAGACTTACAATTCTTTTATTTATAATATTAAATATGTTACACTTAAATTAATCGTTTATTTTACGAGGCAGCTGGATTATACTAAATTTATTTCAAATTTCTTTGTATGTAGTTCTTTTGCCTTAATTCCAATTATACTTAAATATAGAAATTTAATCAATTAACATCAGTCATATTATGGAATGCCGCTGTTGAACATTTATACTATTATTGAGCGGGCGAAGTAGTAATTCCTGTGTTTTTTATTTGCAGGAGCCAGCCACGATAAATTACCCATTTGAGAAGGGACCCCTGTCACCAAGGTTTAGAGGAGAGCATGCCTTGCGTCGTTACCCATCCGGTGAAGAAAGATGTATTGCATGCAAGCTCTGTGAAGCTATATGTCCGGCACAGGTATGCATATAATCTTACATATAAAGAATAGTCAGTAATCAAACAGTTAAGAAGCTATGACATGAGGCTCTTCAAGACAGGCGCAATAAGAACTCAGCTTCAAAGCATTGGTGATTAGTATGTTGCAAGTGTCCATAAGCAACGGTGACCATTTACCGTCAGGTGGCTCGGCTGCTTATTTGCTGAATTATAAAAAAAAATACATCAGAAATGCATATTATGCTTACAAACCAACATTGACACCACTTTCCCGATGGACTAGGCAGAAATTTAAAATTTCCAGCTGGCTAATCTTCACAAACATCTTTTTTCCCTTCTACTTTCATAAAAGTAGTTATACAGACTTGTATTAAAGGTACTTTTGACCTGATCATTCTTAAGGATGTCTCTGACGTTTTGAAGGCCTTTGCCTGTTTACCTCATCCTATTCTACCAATCACACTTGCATTTTAAATCCTAATAAAAAGTGACATAAATAAATTCTTTTTATTCCGATACGTTTAGAATTTCTTTCATTCATTATAAGGTCTGTATTTTGTATGTAAATTCTCTTATAGATTTTGTTGTTATTTCAGGCTATCACAATAGAGGCCGAGGAGCGAAAGGATGGCTCTCGACGAACAACTCGGTACGATATCGACATGACCAAGTGCATTTACTGCGGATTCTGTCAGGTGAGAGTGCATTGTTTCCTGTAGCGTGGTAGTATAACAGTATAGTAACCTGTGTCGGTCATGAAAGGAGACCCTACAAGTGGCTTTCGGAGTTTCGGTCAGCTGGAGTTGCAGCTTCAACCATCAAGCCAGTAACGATGATGATGTATGGTCATATCCAGTCGTAAGCATTGTAAGTCGAACCCACATAGGGCTGAGCGTTTGCAGGGCACTGGTTTGTTGCTTTTGGATAGCTTCCCTTCTTTTAAATAAGGTTGAGGCATAGAGAGGGTTTTAGTAGGTAAGGATATCACAAAACACTGTCTCCAAACGTACCGCGCTACCTATTAACACCCCCTCCCTAACCGTAAAAAAAGTAAGCATGTGCTTATTTGTGTATTGGATTGGATTGGATGAACATTGAATTGACCGAGATTTAAAGTTTAGCTTACATTTCTTATAAGAGTTGGGTTACTCTTGTTTTCATTTGCAATGAGAAGGCAGAACTTATTGGTCTTAGATCTTTATGGTGAACCGCCTAGTGTGTAGGTTTCCTTACACTTCTCTTTCAAATGGACAATATAAGTTGGTTGTATTGAAATTTTCATTTTGATTTTCAGGAAGCGTGCCCAGTGGATGCAATCGTGGAAGGCCCCAACTTCGAGTTCTCGACGGAAACTCACGAGGAACTGCTGTACAACAAGGAAAAGCTGCTGTCAAACGGCGATAAATGGGAGAGCGAGATAGCATCCAACATCAGAGCTGACCATCTGTATCGTTGAACGATATCAATAGCATAGTGCAAATATTATTGTTGAGGGTCTATTTTATTACCATTTCTATGTAATACATTTATATCAGGAATAGTAGTAAATTAGACCTTGGAAATTAGCAATTAATAAATTATTATTGTTTTGTGATAATAAATAACGACCATCTCAGTTTATCTTGGTTTCATTGTAACACAATTTTAGCTACTAAATATTGTCTCGACAGCACTATAGACTTGCAGAAATATTTCAATTATTCACTGTAAAGTACTTATCTGATGTTTTACAATAAAATTAATTTATACAAATATTACTGAACGAGAAGTAAACCGTTAACCAGAACAAGACAACCGGAATTGTCATATTTCATAGATATGAAACCAACATAGATATGTTCGGGAAGGAATGGGCTAAGTTCATCATGCCTGCATATAAAAAAACAAACTTATGTTTTATCATTTATTAAAAAAATATTAAACTCTTCTTAACGCCGAATCTTTATTGTGCCATACGAAATGGGCGGGAACGGGTTGTGTAAGAAAATCATTGTTATGTTTGAAAAATATTTATTAACACTGGAGTCACAATCATTTATTTGCTAAAATTAAACATGCATATTAAACCAATTGTATTATAATTGGGACTGTGAAACTACAAATGAATATTAGTTTGCTACCATCTGCCTACAAGATAGGAACTTGAGTTATTAATAATAATAGTTTTCCTCAATTATATTTCAAAACATGCTCTAACACAAAAATATTGCACTTACAATGAAATATATACAAAAACTTGATTGAATACACAAAATTAATTCCACATCAGTGTTGTCATCACAGATTTAAAATTAAATATATTATGTAAATTATATAACATTTGATGTTCTAATGTAATTAAATATAAAACACGTAGCAGTTGTCCTTTGGTTTAGTTGGTAATTGTAATAATAATTTAAAATCAAACAAACTTACCAAGTAAAGTTCGATTCCATTTATGTGACGTTTCATTCAAAGCAATTTATAGGATAAGGATAATAATACAAGGAGAACTGATACATAGCCACTGCTCCCAAACAAAGCATACATTGTAAAATGGTAACCAGTTATTTACATATTGTATATTAGACACTTATATAGGTAATTTTCATTCTATACATAATCGTGTTCATAACATAAACATTTGATCAAACCCACAACCATCACCTTGGCAGTCACAATCATTAACCACTGGACTCGTAGAGCACTATACATAGTTGCCTATTAAATATTAAATTAATGCATAAATAGACAATACATTGCAAATGCAACGCAAGACCAGTTTAGCTTTTATTTGGTGCACGCTAAGTCAAAGTTACACAATAAAACATCGTTTAACACAGTTAGATTTCAATTAGTATGATTTCCGCCTAGTATTTTATAGCTATATCTCTCCAAATCCTTCATAACACAGTCCAGGTTTTTATCAGCATCAATTGTCAGCACCTCGCAGCCCACATCTGGCAAACTTAACCAACTTTCATAAGAGTCATGCACCTGTAATATAAATGTTGTTGCAATGGAGTAGTGTTGTTGACTAATTATCATTTGAAATATACATATGTCGATCAAGGATTCCCCGCCTTAGAGATATTGCCACAGGGTTGAAGTAATAATTCATGTTCCCTGTCTAATTACATTTCAAAATTTGAAAAGAAAAAAAAAAACAGTTTAGTCGCGGGCTTTGTTTACCCCAAGAAATTCCATTCCATATATGAAAAGTTACGGTTGGAAAGCGAACTAATTTTTCCGTTAAACTTTACACTGAGACAAAAACCAATTTCTTGCTCATCACATCAATACTTGTACTGGTTAGGAATTGAACCCACAATCAAGTCTGGTAAGACGAATGCGCTACACTTAGTTTTTGGGAATATTCAGTTATTTTTTGGGAATATTGAGACTTTATTTCGTATTGTATACATACTTGCTGCAAATATTCCAATGGTACTTCCGACTCCTCAACCCTGCCGCGCTGCAGCATTCTCTCCCATACCGTTTGTGGAGTTGTCCTCAAGTACACTATAAAAGGAAGAAGCATTTAACAATAAGTTATGTGGCATCCAGTTAAATAAGACAGTATAAAAAAATTAAAAAACAATACAATAATATGAATATGAGTTTTGCAACTAGCAATACCAACACTTTTTTTAAATATTTTAAATAGGCTTACATTTATTTGCCATATTCTCGCCTGATGATATGGCCTACAACATAGCATGTTAGCCTAGTAAATGTTTCCACCATCAATCCATATGGGAGAAGCATGCATGGCGCTTGCCCAACAGTGGGATGTACATAGGGTTGATGATGTAGAGAATTATTTTATAATGTACCTATCAGATCTAAACTAATATCCAGGTTCTTCTCTGTGTATTCATACCAGGAGAGCAGAACTTTGTACTCGGGGTCTTGGAGGAAATTCTGTTTCTTGGCATTCTCAACAAAACAGTATCTGCTATTTTGTACTGATCTGAAATATTCATTTGTACTTAATTCAAGGCAATAGTTTTTATATACTCTTAATTAAAATTATACATGATTATATGTATTTATATATGGGATAGGGGGAAAGTTCTAGAGCAATTTTTTTTTTTGTAGGAAATCCAAGGATATGTTGAAAAAATTTTGTCAGAAAAATAAGAAAAACATTGCTAGATCTTTGCAACAATCACACCTACTTGGTCTAATTCTAGCTACAGGGTGTATGAACTATATATATTTAATAGGTAACTGTTTAGACTGTTCACTTTCTTATTAATAAATTGTTCCATCAACCTATCAATCAACTAAAATTAATGCAATCTGGCAGTTTAGTAATCAATATATACCTCGGGTTAAACAGATTGAAACAATATAGATTGTATGTTGTTTACCTCTCAAACATCTTCACAGTGACGTCGGGGCTAGATGGTGGACTGGCCTGTATCTTAAGCCTGCTCAGGTGTACATAATGCTGGAAGGTGAAGCTCCACTCGTGCATGTCGGTGTACATGAGACCGAGCAGATTATGGCCATTGACATTACGCCACTCTTGAATGGGTTCCTGGAAATTTTTAAGAACTTGTAATAAGTGTATTTAATGGTCTACACATATTGTTTCAGTTTTAGAAAGATTCGTGAATTACATGCATTTTTTTGACACTGGTTCATGTATTCAATGCCTGCAATTGCAACAACTAATACATATATACTACATCTTTCAACAACCTGTCTTTAAATAATGAAAACCTTAAACGAAATATTACTCACCGGGTGTTTTTCTACGTTTGAATACTTTTCAAAATATTTAATACACGTCGATTTTCCCGAACCAATATTGCCTTCAATGGACACTTTAAAAGGTCGCTTTGTAACTGTACGAGCCACATTCGATATAGTTTTAATATTAGACATGTTTTAGGTATTTATTTGTCACTTTAATCTTCCAAAAACTCCTTTAGTCAAGCTTGAAAAAGCATAATTAACTATTAGTCCATCATTTTTGCTTCTTAAGTGCTACAAATACAAAATCTGAGTCAACGAATCAATATGGTTATGGATTATTAATATCACCACATATTTTACCGCCAAAACACTCAAAACAGCAGGAATACTAGCATCAGCTGTCACTGCTGTCAGTCGTGTCACTCTTTTATGCATATTGTATACGCATGACGCAGTGCTGCCTGATGCAAATATAGATATTCTTAAAAGAAATAATTTAAACAAATAATCTACAACTTTCTCGTTATGAATTATTTTCCCCTCTAAATTGAAAATGTTAATGTTTATTTGAATATGATGGTAGAATTGAGTAAGTGAATATCTATATAGATATTATGTACCTGAGGTTTTTATGTTTACGTTTCGAATTTCAAAATTCGAAATTAGAAAAATATTGTATTTACAATGTGAAACATGAAAATGAATGATTATTTGAATATTTTTCTTTTTTCTATATTTTGGTGTGATGATTACC
>DWEM01001234.1:0-14998 GCA_018245935.1 Agara belti belti | reverse complement strand
TACCCGACCCGGGATTTGAACCCAGGACCTTCCGATCGGCAGTCGCGCTAGCAACCGCTCGACCAACGAGGCAGGCATGTTTATTAATTATAAGTATAATTAAGAAATAGCAGTGATAGTTTGAATATAGTGCAATTTTTCAGTCTTATATACCTAACCTCTGGATATTTGTTGTTAATTTTTGCAATATGTGTATCTCTTTTTGTTTCTGTATTTTATGGTGTACAATAAAGTATATTTGTATTTGTATTTGTATTTAAAAGATGTATTGATTTAAATAGGCATGCGCGAGTCCAGCTAATTTTGAAATTCCACTAATAATATTCCACTAAAATTGCACTAGCAATAACGAGCCATAAACGACCTCATCCACTAGACCGACTAAATCAACGCTTACATTAATGGCAGACACCGCCTGGATCGTACCTAATTACACAGTTACGAGTAATTCGTATCGTAATAATTATTATCGACGCGATATCGCTTGACAGTTTTTAATATCTGTTACAAACGGGACAAGAGATGGAAGAAAGCAAAAATGTTAAGGAATAAGTATAATTATTTACAAGGTTTCTGTAATCTTTTTATTTATGTCCACTTTTACATAATTATTGCAGATTAGGGCGAACTACTAGTGCCTATACTGTAGGTCACTTATTTGTGTCAATAATCTTGACCTAAATCAGCATATTACGTATGAGAGCTATTATGATTTATTAAGTAGGTTTCTAGGTGAAGAGAATAGCAAACGAGCAGCCAGCAGTCACAAGTGGCCGTTGCTGCCCATGCATATCTGCAACCAAACTCTAATATGGCTGTAGGATTGCGATTGTTAGTGCGAACTCTAATAACAATTAATTAGTTAATATTAATTACTAACTGGACTGCAAGAATGGGACTGTTAGTAACAGTAGTCTAGTTAATATTAGTTAGCATCCGCGATATCAGAGGTCGGTCAGATGCGTTGCTACTCTTGAATTTATTCTAAAATTATTTTATTTCAAGTGAGTAAAATTATGTGAAGACATTTTTATGCTAAGCGCATCTTCTATACATTGTATTTAAATTTACCTTGAATTCGAGTTCGATGTCACGGAAAGTGAGGGTGAAGGGGCGGCAGTGCTCAGCTCGCAGGCGGTCGATGGAACGCGCATCAATCGCCTTCATCAAGTATTCGTTGACTTCGTCCTCAGGTTTTTTATTCTCACTGCCCGGGTCGCCGCCAGTTCGGCTGCGAGAATTATTTGAACGAAATTATTAATTAATATTAATTTTAATTGACAACATTATATTACGGTTATATGATAAATAAAGAAAAAATATTTCTGACAGCTTATAGTATAAACCTAAATTTCCTTAGAGACTCATCTCAGCCTGCGTGCACGGCAAGCCGCCTGTTGGCATGACAGACTTCTGAATACAACAAGCCGCGTTTCATATAGGTACCTGTCAACGTCGATCAACATCCTTATCGTAACCATCCGCAAACTGTGGTTAAAACAATTAGTGCTGAGCAACTCCTAATTAAGAAGATATTGGTCCTTAGTTCTGCCAATATTTTTTTAATTGATTAGTTAAGTGAGACGTTTGGTGTTTTGGTTCCTCTTGAGTAGAAAGAAATTATCCTAACACAATGAATCAATATTTGCGATACGAATGAAATGCAAAACGAAAACTAGGACACATATTTCGTTTAAGTACAATATATCCCAAACTTATTGAAAAGATAAAGAAAACAGTTAGAAACTTTTGCGCACAGTTAAAACCTAACATTTGTGTAACGAAATGGAAGGGCGAGCTAATAGTAGGTATACCGATTATAGTGTCCGAGCAACATTTACTTCCATCGCAAAATAAAGTCCGTTCCGTTGATGGCGGTGTTGAGTACCTGTTTACACTTTCCATGCGGCTAGTGTTTAGTTTATATCGTGATAGGTAAACTTATGACCGACGTGTACTTAAAATGGGGAAGGGTAAAAAAAATACCGTAGAAATGTGTCCACGACTTGCAGTCGAGGTGGAATGGATACACGATTTGTATTTGCGTGACATATTTCAGTTCACTATAATTTTTCCAAGAGGGCGCCGTACAAAAATGACATCCAGTAGATTAGCCTACTGATATATTTATGTGGCTCGGCTATGAAACGTAACGTACAGTCAATTCATATCAAATGAAGCAAGACAAGGCATTGAGTATACTTACTATAATAGAAAATCAAATATTGACTATAGCCCTCGAAGAGCGGCCACGGCTTTTGTTATTATTGCCGTTCTTATATTTAGGTCGAACATTTTTTAAATCAGTTTTTCTATAAGACAATGGATATATTGAGATATTTGTTGGGTTCTAGCTGTGCTCCCCCGGTATTACCCGCGTAAACCTCGATCCCGTGGGAGTTTCGGGATAAAAAGTAGCCTATATGTTGCTCTATAACCTCCCGTAGGTATGTTCCAATAGAAGTTGCATTAAAATCGGTTTAGCCATTCCAGAGATTAGTCCGGACAAACAGAAAGACATACAGACAGACAAAAATTTTATAAATGTTTGTTTGTGTTTTATTATCCTGTAAATAACTATAGAAACACACACTTATTATTTACACAGTTCAACACAGTTTGAGAAATCACAGACAGACACTTCAATTTTATTTACGTGTATAGATAATTTATTAATCCAGTTTATGCACTAAAATTTAAATATGAACCAGGTTAGCAAAATATTAAATGGTTATAGTAGTTATTATTATTGTATAAGAAAATTGAAAACTTCCTTTAACTACTTATGGAAAGATTTCTAGTGGATACGCTAAAATTAAAATGATTGATAGGTATACCGTCTATTCAACGGTTATAATATTTATAAAGTGCTCGCCGGGGGCGCAAAAAAGTGCTTTCATGTTGCACGAGTAATTTGAGAGCAAAGTAACGTAATGACAAATTCCAAATTATAGCCGTAGTCTTTCATTGATATGAGCCATAAAAATAATTTGTTCATGTCTGTACAATTAGGTAATATAGCTATATATACGTAGAGGTATAATTTAGTTGGGAATGTAACTATTGCTTCGATGACATGCGAGAGTGAACATTCGCTGATTGATATATTATGTATAACTACAATTTGTGGATACGTTACAATGCAATTTTGTTATTTAATAAACATTTTTAGCCCATGCAACCTATTTGTCTATTTTAAATATATGCTATTTCCGATTTAGTAGTAGGCATAGTAGTATTATTGAAATCATAATTTCCAGGTTTGAATGTGAAAAATTTGTTTTATCAGAGCAACATTTATACCGTAAAGCAAACGGGTACCGTAAACACATTGTGTAACCTTACCTGGAGGAGTTCTTTCCGTGTTGTGAACCGTGTCCCATTACCCGCATTTCCTTCGACACGTTGCCGTTGAGAGAGAACGAGTGTTGTGGCTTCTTGTCCTAAGTAGATAATTATTATTATGTAGCTTTACTAAGCTTAGCCAAAACAACTTTGAAAATATTTCATTGAAAAAAATATAGGCGATAATTATTATAAGTATCATATCAAATTTCTTAAGAATAAACAAACCATTTATTGTTAGACAAACGTGCCAAATAAAATGTTTCCAGGAAGAATATGGCCTTATAAATGTGTCAACAAATAATAATAATAATACTACTGGGAATAGAATATAACTTAACTCGCTTTTCTGTCCTCCGTTGTTTAATTAAGACGTCAAATAAAGACAAGAGTAAATATTCGTATTCATATCTCAAGTAAAGACGTCTATAGACGTATATATGTATATATGTACATGTTACGTTTATACATAGATCTAAAGATATATATACATAGAGTCGCGTTTATTTCCCACAGGAGTGGACAGATCTAAGGACTTTTAAATCTGAATCTGAATTGGATATCTATAAATAAGAAATCATTTTTACGAGGGCGTGTGCAGTCAATATCTTCCTAAATCCAATTGTACCTAGAAAGTTGTTTGTTCTGAATTAGAAATATGCATCAATCAGATGTAGAAATGAGAAATATAAGCCTGATAAAAATATCCATTTGACATGGTTATTCTAACTCAGACCTTTCTGTAATTCTTATTTTTTACTCTTCATACATGTGCGGTTTCTAACGGAGTGTTGTAATGCATAGTAGAGTTCTAAGCGTGTTTTATTACTTACCACGCGGCTGGTGTCATCGGGCACAATGAGGTAGGTCTCAATGTTGTGGTCCTTGAGGTAGGCATTGCGTTGGCCGCCATTGCCTGGCTCCACCTTGTAATCGTCGCCGAGGCATTGCAGGGTCTCCTTTGTGATATGGACTCGTCTAAAAATAAGAGCGTATGCTCGATTACATTTTATACGAGATCGAACGACCCTACTCATTTTCGATGACGTTGAAATGTTCCGTTTATTCTTAACAGATTTCCAAGCAATCAAACAGAAAAGCAATAACTTCGAGTAAGTTTGTATTCATCTGTAAATTAATGCTGTATAAACAAATATGATATGATAGAAAAGATTGCTTTTCCAAAATGAAGTTAATGATAGTGTTAGAAAAAGTTCTCCCTTCCTATTTAATGTGATGTAAATTTGATTTGGTATATCATGTATACATATATTTGTATATGTAAACCGAGTAATAGTTCAAGGGACAAAGAAACTATTGCACTGAAAAATGTTCTAATATTGAAACTCTTACTATATGACCGTTAGAAATGTTATGTCGAATAGCTCTGGCTCGTGAACTTAAATTCTGTTTATTGTTTTGATTATGATATCTGACTCTCTTGACCGACTAAAATGAAATAAGTTGCGTGCCTGTTTACACTTACCCAGCTACGCCACCGCTTTCCATGTAGTTGGCCAGGGTGACGTCATTGGACCAGACATCGAACTGCCACTTGCGCAGCCCCAGCACCACGCAGTGTACGCGCCCAGTGTGAATACCCACGCGCATATTCACGTTCACGGCCATCACTTCGCGAACCAGGCTGTAAGAAATTGAGTGTTATTACCTACATCGTGCTCACCACCTACATAATACAGGCCATAGAACAAATAAAGATACTTATATCAAATGTGTGCATATAACAAGTGTATGTTGGACTGCAAATTGTAGAGTAGACCTTATACCATTTGGAAATAAAAGCTTTTTAATAAATAAATAACGCTTAACTTACGCAATAGCATCGATCATGTCGAGTCCCATCTCAACGCAGCACTTGGCGTGGTCGTCGCGCGCTTCTGGCAGTCCAGACACGCAGTAGTAGCAGTCACCGAGGAGTTTGATACGAAGGCAGTGGTGCTCAGCGGCCAATCGATCGAATCTGCAGCAACGATTATTTAATAAAACAAATGAAACGTCATTAGTTGTGTTGTTCGTCGAATTATTACGTAAGTACCAACTTCAGATGTCACGTTACAACTCTTTACTCATATTTCAAGTATCAATTGGTTAGAATACGTTTTATTTTACCTCCTTCTACGTAACATTTTATTGTTAATCTTATTATGATTTATTTTAAATTCATAGTTATTAACTGCAAACTTGTATCCAGAGACAATTCAAATGACTTTTTAAATGTATATTTTGTCCAGCGCAGTATAGTTGTAAGCCTAAATGAAACATCTCGTTTAATACATCAAACCACAAAACAGTCGGAATCGCCGGTAACCGTAATCCTTACTTTGACTTTGTTTCTTGCGTATAAATCATAACAATGTCCTTAAATCTTCTTTGATTTAGTAGCAAACCCGCAGCTTTGGTTAAGACAAATCTTGTTATTATTTTTGTTTGTAATGAATCTAAAAAGTTCCGTTTGTGAATATTGTTTGAAAAGCTATTTTTCTTTGGATTTACTAAATATGGAGAAATAATATTACGACTGATGCCAATTTAAAAACGTAAAGTTTGGATTTTATTAAATTGAATGTTGGCGCAATGAAACTCTCTTTAAACCTTCTAACGTTGCGAGAACATGAACCTTTCATAATAAAAGGTTCTGTTTTTATATTGGAAATACGTTCGAAACGAGTTTTATGGATTTAATAAAGAGGTGAATAAATGAGGCGAGGTTGGTTGATAACGTGAAGGCGGTTCACGAGGGTAAGAAATAGATTCTTCTCTCAAATATCAACGATGAAAGGTTACAGGCATTGTACATACAAATAACTTCTTATCTTCATTATGTTAAACATTATTTTTACCTTGATGGTAAATGTGATGATAGATATTTGTAGAAATAACACGTTCTGGTTTAACCGATATAATATTTAGTACCACACATGCATAACAAATAAGTTTCTTAAGAGTAACGTCGGTAAAGAGTGACATAGGTGAAAGGTCATGCATACAGTGAAAGTATTCAATTTTATTGTTTTAAGTAATAACTGTAATAATTATACATAATAGGCACATATTGGAACAATAATTTACGGTCACATTTACGAATTCTGTTACTTTAATCGAAGTTTATTATAACAACAAAGTATTAATCGAAGTGTTAATGAGGATTCATGCCTAATCCTTTATTTCCTGACCATGTAGGTATCGACTTTTCATCGTCCATTTTGAGACTAATTAAAGAGAAACATGTTTGACACATCCTAACACAATAAGTATCTTGCAACAAGTCTCAGAAACAATAGATCTTGTAATGAAACTTGTTGCATTTATTGTATCGTTTGTATAATCGTTTATTGGCAATTTGACAATTAAAGCTACTAGAGACAAAACAGAGCTATTGGGTATCAAAATGTTAAGTATTAAGTTACTTCGTAAGTAGCCAAAATCACGAATGTAAACAATGATAATGATTTATTATTTTTTCTAGCAGAAACATATTTTAGTAAGGCACGAAATCTACAAAAAAATTCGAAATAAGGTATTATTTCGATTCCGTTAGACTGCTAAAATTTATAAAGATGAAACTTTTGAAACTCGGTCTAGTGTCTGGAACCGGCACCGGTGCAGCTTTCCATCCTGGTGAGTTCATTAGTCAGGCATAAAAGCGACATCTCTGTACCGTAAAAGGCGCAATACAGCGCAGTGAAATATTTACGAGCGAAAAACTGATCTGCCGTAACGAAATCCCGCCTAGGGCAGTAGCATGAGGATTTACTTTTATAATGATCAGTACCCGTTGAAATAACACATATTCACTTTGCTACATGCGAAAATTTCGTCCGGCATGAGAAGGTTAAAAGACGAATAGCCTCAGAGTATTACATGTATGGATGAAGATTATGAATTATCTGTTACCGGCGGCTTAGCATTGCAGGTTTCTGGTATTTAAAACGTTTTATCGCGTACCACTTCTAAGAAGTTGATTTTGAAATTCTGCATGACGGGTATCTATTTATGTGCTCAAAAGATTCGTTATACGGAGTTTTAGGTACATTCGTCGAAGTAATACGTGGTTTAAATTTTAGCTTCTCCATTGCCATGTATCACCAATTTGCTAAAATTCATTTTCTTTGTTGAATAAAACTTTGAATCTACGAAAATCGAACTTGGCCAGCGTAGTTTGTGTAGTCTCATTTATAACACTAAATAAATAAACAAATTTTGGAAGGAGATGGAATATGCCTGAGAGTGAAATGATAAATTGATAATAATATTGGCAATAACTATGGTTTCTGCAAGAAATTTAATACTATTTGTGTACCTATGTATAAAATAAGTCGAAACACTCCAAGAAGTGGAAGTTTAATTTCCTTTAGCATACTATGTAGTTTAAAGTCTTCATTTAGTTCGCTGACCAAGATTCACAACTAAATAATTGAGTAAGACGAGTTTACTGAAGCGTCGCAACGAGCTCTGCGGTGTTTTTAAACTTGTTACGTATTGGCTTCTTGTGTTCGGAGTTTGGCTCCCAGAACAGTAAAATACAATAACTTTGGCAATATAAAGGAAAACATCAATTTAAAGATAAATACGGTGTATTATTATGTAACATGATCAAATGTACCTAATTATCCAAGAATTAATGGGTATTAAGCATAATAACCTATGGTAACTATGCTCAATAATTTTCTTGGAGCCAAATTGGCAACAAGTTGTTAGTGACTTCAGTGGCGTTAGCTAGTTAAGTAGGTATGTATTGTATCGATTTTGATAAATCACGTCGTATAATTTCTCGATAAGCATGTAATTGCAGTACAATGCATTTATGCATATAGTACGAGTATGAAATTATGGTGTTCAGTTCGGCTTAAAATGGAAGTAAATTTTTATAAATGTAACTTTGGAAAACAGCGGAATGAGGCCGGGTACAAAACTGTCTTCATTCCACTTAAGCTCAGCAAAATTTCTCACGAATTACCAAGATCGACTTGAATGTTTTAAGTTAATAAGACGCCGTAGAGATCTCCTCGACCTTGTTAACCTGGTCTAAGTAGTAGATGACGAAATAAATTGTAATACTTAATATAATTACCGACCATTTGTAGGAAATTGAAATAATTTTGAAACAAAACACTATTTATCCATCGACGCGGAGTAATCTTTCACTTTTCTTTGACTGCTATCAATGTGCCAGTGGGTACTGAAGTGTTACGTAAGTATATCTATAGTACAATAGACTGACGTCGTAACAATAATGTGTAATGTAAAGTAACTAATAATGTAATAACCTGTAATGTAAAATATAACTGACCTTGCGAACAGCTCATTGAGCAGGCGTACTAGTTCCTCAGCAGTGCATTGGTCCGATAGAGAAGTGAATCCGCAGATGTCGGCGAACAGAATGCTGCACAGATAAAAAATATCCCATTGAATTGTAGTCAATTTCGTAATTATTGTAATGGAAAATGATATACTAATATCCATCCATCTTAATCCTTATTTAATAATTTCACAGATAATGGAGCGAAGGGTTTATAACTAAGTTAGGTATTAAAACGCTAGGTCAGAAACGTTGTCTTATAATATGACAACGTTTATAAATGGATGAATTTCATCAAATAAACAACGTTTTTTTAAATTATTCGCAACCATTTTCGATAAAAGCTTTATACAAAAAACGGAATTCCTTTATCAATATTTAATATTTACCATCTTTTAAGAAAGCTTACTAAGACTTAAGAATTAGGAGTAGGTATTTCGATCAAATAGGAGATACTTCCAATCGTATTTTAGACTCATAAATGTTGGTTCTCATATAGCTCATTACTTATTGATAGTTATGTTAATTACAAGCAAAAGAGCAGTATAAATTTAACCTTTAATGATATTGATTTTAGAAAACGAACAAACAAAATAACGGAAAAGCATCAATGTGAACAGTAAATAACTATTTAAATATTAGAAGGTTTTGGGATTCATCATTGCTTACGATTTTTAGGAGACTTCAATTTACATACATTAAGGATAACAAGAGTCTGAAACAGGAGGAAACAAGAATAGTCAGATATTAAAATATCCCGCATCGATGCGGAAGATTGTTCGTTGAAATTTTTTAGGTACCATTTTCTACTCTACATTTAAAACTAAAGACACCACAATAATTGGCAATGTGCAAAATGCGTGATGCGACTAAAGTACACGTATGTCTGACTGACTAAATGACTGATTTAATCAATATATTCTTTAATCAGGTTCAATTACAAATCAAATATGAACTAATTTAAGTTTTTTCCGGCTTACCTCTTCAAATCAAATATAAACTACTTTATGTTTTGTCCGGCATATCTCTTTAAATAAAATATGAACTACTTTAAGTTTTCTCCAGCTTATCTCTTCAAATCAAATATGAACTACTTTAAGTTTTTCCCGGCTTACCTCTTCAAATCAAATATGAACTACTTTAAGTTTTTTTTCGGCTTACCTCTTCAAATCAAATATGAACTACTTTAAGTTTTTCCCAGCTTACCTCTTCAAATCAAATATGAACTACTTTAAGTTCTTTCTGGCTTTTTCTACCAAATAGTCATTTTCAAAAGGCTTTTCATTTCTCATGTATTTAAAACAACTGTTCATAGATATGCTCGTCCCAAGCATATGATTAAGGTACAGTGTACCTGTGTAGTAACTCATTCAATTTGCTAGCCGTTGTATTTGTCAAGTCTCTTCCAACAGAAAAAAGCAACTGTTTCGAATTTGCAATTATCTAATTCGGAGTGTTCTTCCTAAATAATGTACGGATGTACGTTAGTACTTTGACGCATCAATATGTCTAGTATATACGGATATATAAATTCAGATTTCTGTAACTGCATAGTACATATTTGATGATTGGTGGTTTTGTTTCGTGGCGAAATAATACTTCTTGATAACCTTCAACGTCTCATCCGAAAACATGAAAAACTTGTCCGCATGCCTGTTCACACTGAAGCATATCCTCTAGCCCCTCGTTATTATAAATCCTCCTCTAAATCCATTGTGAAAGTCAAAGCATCTGAGATTTTTAACCGTAGCTGAAACTTGTTTAAGCGAGACAGGCTTGTTAGATTTGGTCAGAGTTCAAGATTTATCAAATGATTTTTAGAAAGTCTGAGATGCATTTTTTTTTGGAAAATATCCTTTACCTTTCCTAAAAACCCAATTTTTTTTCTTGGTGGCAATATAATTATAATTTGGTTTAGTACAAGAGAAGTAGTTTTAAATTATGAAATCTAAGGAAATGCTTATTAGGATATCGATATACTTTACAAAATTACACGACTAGGATTGTCAGTAGTTGATCGATATCTATTTGAGACGGTTCGTTTAAACCGAGATAGCCTCTTTTTGTTTAAAAGGGTTGACCTATAAAATGTTTGGCAGCATAAATATATCTAATTAGGCATAGAACTTTTTATTTCCATCCTCCTGTGATTGAGGAAGACCATTGCAGTATTCAACTTAATATCTATCATATATCATAACAGATATATCTGTTTCAGAAATAGCTGAATATTTTGAATACTTTTGAATTAATGTTATTGCGGTTTACTTATTCCGCAGTACAAAATGTTAACAGTATTATTAATATTATGGTCGTCTTCCTACACAACACGCAACATGTGATTTATTTAAAACATTAGCTCGTAAACTAATTAGTTCTTAAATGTACCTACCTACTTAAAAATTTCCCGAATAACATTTCGTATAATTAGTTACCAAATCGGAGGCAGGCATCAAAATGGCGAACCTTCATCTAAAATAAGTTATAATTTGTTTAAGAGAGCCTGAATAACTCGAAAAAGGTAGCGAAAATATTGAAATGCCAGAGTGCCTTTGTGGCCGCAAAGAGGTCGAGGGAGGTGAATCTTCGCTCTAATAAACAAGAGGCATTTCGTGTAGGTATCTGACACGATGGCTAACACAGCCAGATTTATCCTCATCCATTATAACTTTGTATTACACAAGTATTAACGTTAAATCAACATTATCAGATCCGCAATTATATTTCAGAAAAGCAAACATCAAGTGAAGGCATTGAGTTGTAGAATAATTTCACATTACTTGCGTAACTTCAATACCAATCGTAATACTCTTAACTATTGGTTACCAATTATATACGAATAAGTAGATTACACACACACGCACACACATATCTGTGTGTATACCCCAATTCACACGTTTCAAAAGCTTTAGCTAAAAGTTGTTTTATGTAGGTATAGTAGAAAAACCCCAAAACTTTAGCAACTTTGTTGACGAACTCGGAGCAAAACTATTCGCTAACATACATAATATGTAGTTTATGGTAACTTAGGTGTGAAAAAAAACATCCATTGGAGAAGCCCGCAGCTATTTTTAAGTTTATGTGGGAGGAACTTTGGAAAAAATTAGGTTAGTCGGAATAGCGTTTAGATTTTTTTAAATTATTTCTTAGCAAGAATCAATTTGTTACACCCACGCGGGAAACTGCTGTATTAAGAACTGTTAATATTCTAATAATTGAAGTCAAACAACATTGTAAATCAATGTAGGCTATCAGATCAAATCATACTGCTTTATATAATGCTACATTTACCGTTCCTATCCGTCTAAGCTTAAGAAATTATACTTGTAAGCTTATGAATATGTTTCATATATTTGCAAGTCTAGTTTGTATGTTATATATTTTAACTTACCTAACATTTTCGTATCGCTGGATGTAGATCTTATGGAATTGTTCCTGTCGGGGCTGGCTGGCAATATCAGCTTTCATTTCCATGGCAACGTGGCGGGGCAGCACGGACAACAGCAGGCGCTCCTGAAAGTTATCTCATCCTTAAGAATCGACATGAAATTTCAGTTACGTTATTCATTGTCCATTTTTATTTACTAGTATATTCACAATTACCAGTGCTGTTAAAAATGTATATTCACCAAATATTACATTTCAACCCATAGTTAGGAATACAAATCGCTTTGGATGAGAGGCGGGTTCGAGACAAACCAATATGCAAGAATTTTTAAACCGCTCTGATTTTCATCTGACAAAGCAAAATTTGTGTGTACCGATTTACGGACTTTAAGAGTCAGTTATGCTTATGTTGAGATTGCACGTAATGTACTATGTAATTAGAGATGAAAATGCTGCAGTCGAAACACATTTTTTAACATGTATAAGTGGATTAAAACATAAATATTTCATTGGTACTCTTGCTTTCATACCGTCTCTTACAAATGGGCAGATCTGAGATCCCCTGGGCTACAGGCCCGAATTCTGTTGGACTACCACTAATTCCCCCCCCCCCACCCCCCACTTGGGATTTTATTTAGAAGTATATTTAGCGGGCCCATGCTGTTCATTGCAACAAGTGCTTTTTATATTAACACTAGCATATACATACGTAAAATCAGCAACTTCGCAAACCTTTAACTTTGAGTCCTTAATTTTAACCAAAAAACTAAATAGCAGTTTCGTAGTGGCTGTTTCAAAATTAGCGGATTTTCAAACAAACTTACAACACCTATTTAACCCGCTTTGGAGGGATATTTCAACATACTAGCTCGGTGGGGGCGTACGACGTAAAAGCAATTTATTGTCGAAATTTCATGTTTCTAGCTTCAGTAGTTGAGGCTCTGCGATGATGAATCAGTCAGTCAGGATTTGTCTTCGTTGTAAATTATAATTCCAAAATATATTGTACAACCTTAGATACAATAAAGTACCAATAACAAATTGAAGTCTTTTCCAGTCTTCACACACTAACGTTTTTGATTGTTTGTTTTATATTTCTATATCGAAAGAAACGTTTTTGTTAAACGAAACAATATCAAAAGGATACGAAAAATAATAAAATTTTTCATATCCTCACTTTGTTCACGGTGATACCGCAAATTTTTAGATCTTATGATGGTCGAACGTGCTCGAATAGTACGGAGGGATTGTGAGCGTGGCGTGCGCCAGTTTGCTCTGAGAGCAGAAACAATATTGTTCCTAGCCGCTTTACAAATCACTCGGCTTTTGTGACAATATTTTTTCTCAAAGATGAAGCATCCAATTTACTTTCAAGCTACATGCTCAAGAGCTTTATTATTGTTTGCGTTTAATTTTTCGTCTTCTACGATGTGTCTTGGAAACGAACACTTTATATTGAAAGTTTATCGAATTTAATTGGACTGGTCCTTATTTTATATTTATCTATATGATACGTATTGTAAAAAATATCTATAAATCAAGACACATAATCCATGACTGAAAACAGAATATTACATAAATTATTTAGTGATAGAAATAGACAACATGAGAATTTTCTTAATATAAGCGCGTTTGTAATTAGTACAACCATGCGCCTAGGTAGGTGTACGTACGGTCGCGTGGATGACTAGGGCGCGATAGATGATAATTAATTAGTGACAGAATCAAAGAATATGGATAGATATCTACTGGCATACTATCATTATATTGAACAAAAGGGAAATACAAATGAATATATGTAGCTACATATTCTTAGGTGCAAGTGAATTAAGTTTTTTGCGTGTGTTTACATTACAAAATAAATATTATATTAAGGTAGTAGCACAGAAAAAGTACATTCTGTTAAATCTGAAGCGCGATAAGGCAATCTGTGCAATAGCTTTTCAATTATGGGCACACATCTTTTCTCGAAAGTGGTAAGCGCTTGGAGCTTATGTCACCTCCCCGCTGTTTTAGAAATAAGGTTTAGCGGCCAAGTTAAATTTGTGAAACATCGCAAATTTTACGCAGCTTACACTTATACCTTTTTTAATTTGACTGCTTTTAGTATGGTAACACTTGTGCTAACATAATGTCGCTAAACGGTAAAATGACACTATTTTACCCTTATTATCCCATAGGTACCACTCACCTTGTACTGTAAACAAAACTATAATATACGATTATTACCGTCAGGCTTGCTGCGACGGCTTTATTCATATTTTGTCAAATATTAACAATATAGCTTTTGTCCATCATATCGTTGACGGCAGCATAAAGCTTTTAAATATAATAGCATTACGTTTTGTGTGTCGCTAATGGGCTAAATTCAGTTTTTGTTGACTGTTTAAGCAGTGCCAACTCTAATTACCCTCTCCATTTGTATGGTACGAAACTCATGTCGAGTTACTCATTCTGAATTCAAATATGAATTTTAATTAATGCGGTCAACATTTACATGTTATTTAAGTAATACCGGTATAATCAAATAACTCCTTTTATGGGATTCGTTACTTTCCCGACTTGCTGGCGAATCGACATAGAGTGTACCGTGATTTTGTTTTATTTTATTTACAATCTCACTTGACTAACTTCTAACGAATCACTGTAGGTACTCAAGAGGTATAATGAAATAAGTAATATTTTACAATATCTTGCCCTTGGTCCTCTCATCATCATAAATAATATATTATCAATATTGTATATGGAAATGATGCGAGTATCCCTATACGTATACCTAAATAACCAATGCAGCAATTACGAATATACCGGTTTCTCATAGTCGTAGTCATTACTAAATGTACTGAAGACATTTCAAAATGTCAATAACATCGACTCCCACTCCCACCACACTGTCTGTACTTCGAGAACATTGTAATGAGTATTGAAATGTGTAGGTACTTCAGG
>DWEM01001233.1:0-14998 GCA_018245935.1 Agara belti belti | reverse complement strand
GTAACTGATAGACTAATAGTCCAAAATTCTTTCGATATAAGATCTTAGTTGCCCTTATTATCATTATATACTTTAACTATAGACTCTCTTTTCAAAGCTTCACCTCAACTCAAACTCCTTAAAATGTTTGTTGATTCGTTCAAAAGCTTTATGACGCTTTATTCTACAGGAACGAGTACTTTTTCGATCGCAACCGCCCGTCCTTCGACGCCATTCTGTATTACTATCAGAGCGGGGGCAGGCTGCGCCGCCCGGTCAACGTTCCACTGGACGTGTTCTCCGAGGAAATCAAGTTCTACGAACTCGGAGAACAAGCCACCAATAAGTTCCGGTAAAGCAGCCGTTCTAATCATGAAATCCACTCGAATTACTTACATACTATTGTTCAATATGTGATACATATTTTCCTTTTACAGTGAGGATGAGGGTTTCATTAAGGAAGAGGAGAAGCCTCTGCCCTCCAATGAGCGCCAGCGCAAAATCTGGCTGCTCTTCGAATACCCTGAGAGCTCCCAGGCCGCGCGCGTTGTTGCTATCATCTCGGTCTTCGTCATCCTTCTCTCTATCGTCATCTTCTGCCTAGAGACCCTTCCTGAATTCAAACACTACAAGGTCTTCAACACTACCACCAACGGCACCAAGATCGAGGAGGACGAAGTCCCAGACATCACCGATCCCTTCTTCCTGATCGAAACCCTATGCATCATCTGGTTTACGTTCGAGTTGATAGTTCGATTTTTGGCATGTCCTAACAAGTTCAACTTCTTCAGAGACGTGATGAATATAATAGATATCATTGCGATTATACCGTACTTCATCACCCTGGCTACCGTAGTCGCTGAAGAAGAAGATACCCTGAATTTGCCGCGCGCTCCCGTATCTCCGCAGGACAAATCGACCAACCAAGCCATGAGTCTCGCCATTCTCCGTGTAATTCGTCTCGTTCGTGTCTTCCGGATCTTCAAACTATCACGTCACTCCAAGGGTCTACAGATTCTTGGACGTACTCTCAAGGCATCTATGCGTGAACTCGGGCTTTTGATCTTTTTCCTGTTCATAGGTAAGCAACATAAGTTATTTCGAACAAATATTTGTATTGGATACAAATTGTCAGTAATTTAACCAAAGTCAAAGACAATATTTTCGATCTTGGTTTGGCAACTGCTACGATCGGCAATCGCAATCAAAAGATATCTTACCGTAAAATTGCGTTAATCTCATTTGATACATATTTTTCCGATATCTGCGAGTAATTACTAAAATCTTGTAGTACAAGGTTAATTAGTTTAGAGGCTGTTCGTAATAGGTCAACTGGATATATGATAGGCCTTTATTGTGAACGTGATAATGAGTGGCGAGTGCGACGTTGGAAGCAGTAGCAAGGAACGCCGCAGCACCGCACGTTGCCGTTATACCGCGCGGAGCGACACGGGCACGCTCTAGGCGCGTGGACAACATCCTTTGTGTTTACAGGGGTAGTCGTGTTCTCCAGCGCCGTCTTTTTTGCCGACAAAGATCAGCCCGATACCAATTTTTCCTCAATCCCAGACGCATTTTGGTGGGCCGTCATTACGATGACCACTGTCGGCTATGGAGACATGAGGTAACCCCGTCGCGCGACCATTTCGCGCCCGCTCGCACTCGCTCCCTGGCACTGAACATCCCATTGTATTCTCCGTTGGTGTGTGCTTGTTCTTAAAGGTGTGGTCCTGTTCTCCTCTGCGGTGTACTTCGCCGAAGCCGGAAGTGAGAACAGTTTCTTCAAATCCATACCTGATGCGTTTTGGTGGGCGGTCGTGACAATGACGACCGTAGGATACGGAGACATGACGTATGATACAGCGACTTCACTCCCTAATTCATCTTTGCCTTTTGACATCTCATTACATTATCCTACAATCCTACATCGGCATCTTAACAAAGTCGTGTTTTCTTTCGCTCCATTTTATAACTTTTGCTTTAGTTTAATTTTGTCTTCGGTTCGCCTAGAACTTAACTGATCATATCACGTTTTGTTTACACTTCTATAAATTATTGCACGTACAGAAGATCGTTTTTTTTAGTTTATTATTTACGTCATACTTTTTCAGAACTCTGACAATTTTACATGGAAGCACAGTTGCGGAATATTCCAATTAATAGTTATTATATCGTAAGCCGATATCGTGTTAGCCCGTTACTCGAACATGAGTATATCGTCGGTGTGACAATCGCCCTTTCCAAAGCGTATTCACTTAAGAGCATATGTTGCGATGCACTTCAACTCCGATATTAAAAAATATTGATCAGATTCTTGCATCCCACAAGTCGAGTTGAAGTGCTCCTTTTGATGTACTTCCTACCCGTATCCCCTTTGGATGTCTATCCCTTGTAACGCTTACGCTGAAATATATGTGTATCCACCCCTTTATTGGTGTTGTGACTGTTACAATTCTGTTGGCATAATAGTATATCGAAAATGGTGGTCATTATTGTGAAGTAATTTACATCATCACCAAATTTTACGTTTCTCATGTAGGGCTTCATCTAAATTATTTGCTTTTTTCAACACAGGAGCTGTTTTATTTGCCTTTACCGATTGAATTTATTTGGAATGTTCTGCAACCATACAATCGCCGATATATAAGATAATATCACATGGAGCTACTATGTAAAATTGATATTATGTTCATAATTATATTCATCGCTTGTTTTAGTCGTTACTCATCGTTATCAGTTCTCTCACCATTTTCGATAGTTTAGATAAATATTAGTCGATACATGCATGTGTATGACGAGCTAAGACTGTGAATCAATGTTAATGTCATACAAATATTTTTATGTTTTATACGTTTAATTTTATTTATGATTTTTACTCTATTGGTATAAACTTTTGTCTGTATTACTTCGAACGCCTTAGCCAAGATTTTTGAAAGCATATCACTACGGTCATAGCATATTGATGAAATTTTGGCTAATGTGAGCTCGCGTGAAGGAACTGCTGTGCGCTAAACCTCTTAGGATTCCGCGCTCTTAGCTATGCTACATGCTATATTCTATTCATGACGAGCTATAGCGAGAATGGAAGATGACGGATGAAATCGAAATGCAATGCAAAAGGCGGCCGTGCGACTGAATACAAATAATACTGAGAGATTAGGAACTACCGAATTGTTTTTTTCTTTTTGTTACCTTATATTTTTTTGTTGAAACCATATTTATATATAAGCATGCCGCTTTACCATCGGATTTATGTTGAAATCTCACGTCGATTTGAAATGATATTGCAAAATATGTTATATTCGAGTCGCCTAATAATATTTTTGGTATTAGGCCTGTTGGAGTATGGGGAAAGATTGTGGGGTCGCTTTGCGCTATCGCTGGTGTGCTCACGATCGCGCTGCCCGTTCCCGTCATCGTGTCGAACTTCAACTATTTCTACCATCGCGAGACCGACCAGGAGGAGATGCAGTCGCAGAACTTCAACCACGTCACCAGCTGCCCTTACCTGCCCGGCACAATGGGCGAGCCCTACCTGAGTGAGTCAATAACGTTAGCATTTATGGCGCAGCATATTTTATCTTCTTAAATTCCGATCTATACCTGGACGTGTAGATCTGTCTTATTTAGTGTATTATACAAATGATAAATATTCAAAGAGCAATTTAAAAAGAAAGTATGCCTGTTTCTAGTTGCAAAGTTTTCGAATTTGCAACATCTGCAGTCCCGAGTTAAAAAACGTAGCGGTGGCTTATTTTCTATTTAGGGTAAAGTTTGCGTCTGTGAGAGTGGGGGACGATACACGGGTAATACGAGTAGTTCAAGTTTCAGCACACTTTGGTAAACGAGCTAAAAGTCCGTTATTAATATTAAATGGGACGCTATTTTCGTGTGCACGTTGGAAGCTTTTCTGAATAATAAACATGTTCGACAAAGACGAGCGTAGGGTTTTCCTTTGCTTAATAACCAATACAATCAACTACATGACGGTAACAAATAGCAAATATGTTATCTTTATATTAACTATTTTAGCGAAAAGATAGTCTATGGATAAAACGAGCTGATACGTCAAAAATTGTCACAGACAATATATGCTATGACTAACTATACTCCATAATCTAGAGTATTTTTGTATCAATTACATTCAATGGTTTATTAAGCCTACTTCATTGAAAAAGGGCATTATTTTTTTCATTTAATGAAGAGGATGTATTTATAAAAGATATTTGACCTATTATGTTATCATATACTTTGAATTCGATTATCGTTCTCGATGGAACGGACGTCTAAGAGGCCGCTCGGCTCGAAATTATCGTCGGCTTTTCCCACTTCACGTGCGCCCTCCACCTCTCAACCCGCGGCAACTTCAATAGAGTTAGTTTGCACTTCAGCCCAACTTGATTTTTATACCATCTGTTTACTTGGAAATAAGAAAACTTAAATGAGCTAATATCCAAGAAATAACCGCTTTCATATAAATTTATAAAAAGTATTACGTGTAGTGGTAAATGTCGAGGGGATATTTTCTATGTTAATTTGTGACTCTTTGAAGCGCCGTTTTACTTAAATATGCATGGATAGCCTTTTGAGTTTGCATGTTTACGTTTTTCGTTTTATTTATTTCTTTTATTTTTTTTTTCGAAACTTTCAGGTGGAAAGGACGATGAGAAGGATGAGTTATGCAGTGATCAGTGACATTTAGTAGTGCGTTAGTCGTAGTAGTGCGTTATTGGATCCGTATCGCGGACTAAACGTTTATCGCCAGAAACGATCTTTGTGATATTAACGTGTAAGACGGAATAGTGCAGTGTTCATGTAAATATTAGTTTAAGTCATGTAAAGATGCGATAATAAAAATTGTTATTTATTTTCTTTTCTTTTAGTTATATACCGAGGATTTTAAAAAAAATATGGACGACGTGAGATATGAGCTACCCGGCCGCTCGGAGTCTCCATTCCTATTAAACAGGATTTATAATTTATTCGAAACATGGAATTTATCTCGATATGTCCTGTTGTTACATTTTAATTCACTCTAATTCACCTGCCGGTAATAATCTTAAACAGTAAGTGCTCAAAGTAACATTACATAAATGTCCATAAATGCTAAGAAATTATCGTACGATAATGAAATTTAAAACTTGCTATGAGCGTAAATGGTATAAAAGAGCGATGAAAACACAACACACCCTACGAATGTTCAATAAAATACAGGAACAATTACATTTTACACTGTTGACTCTAAAAAAGATTTGGACGGTCTGCTAAGAAGTAATTGGTAAAGGTGACAAAACGGGGAGCCCTTACATTAGTTCCACCCACCATCATAGGGACTAGGGCTTGTCTGAAAAACAGCTCGGCGTGGGATCTGATCCTACGTCATATTTTATTATTATTATTATTAAAAATTGCAATCTGACAACAGGTACTGCATTTAAAACGACTAAAAACTAGTCATATGCCTATGTACAGTCAATAACATAATTAGTTATGGATAACAATGTAAGATGCACTTACCTGAGAAATGGTAAGTCGCCCATTTTGTATGTACCTACATGAAATGAGTCAATAATATTAACTTCAAACACAGACAGAAGCCTTTACAACAAACATTACTTATTTATCTATGTCAATGAAACTTACGTAATAACAATCTCTTTTGTGTTTTCTTTTATTTTGTAATTATTCCTTACTCAAGAATTTCCACCGGTTTATTATTATTATTATTTGAAAATGTTTCACTGTATGTGGCTTTTGAATTAAGTTTATTATGATTTTGCTTATCTGTTCTTTAGTTTTAGCCCCTACGCTTCGGCGTTTGCACCGGAATTTTGAAGAGTAAGTTGCATTTATAATTTTGTTTCGGTTTCTTTTATTACACTTTTTGATGCTTCTTTTTGTTTGTGTAGGTATTAGTAAGTTAAATTACTAGTGACAAAGTCAAATAGAAACACAAACCTGCTTTTTGTTTATATTTACAAATTACAGGTTAATTTCCTTTTCGAGGTCCGACTTTTGCTACGTTTACAGCGGAATATCTGTATTCCATGATATACGAGTAGCCATCGCAAAAGCCAAAATAAAATACTAGCACACGTAAAATCACGAATTTCGCAACCTAAAATATTAAATACTAATTTCTAATTAAATCTTCCATTGTGGCTGCTAACATCATAAAAGGAATTTACTGTCCACATTTAATGTTTCTAGTTTCAATTGAGGCTCTGAGATAATTAATGAGTCAGTAACGATAAAAAACTTAAGAGACAGGATATTTTTTATCTCAGTTAATGATCTTAAATTACTTTTGCAATATCAAGATTTTTTATAGGACAACGTTTAGTTGGACACCATCGAACCACGGGATTCTTACATCTAAAAGATTAAGTTATTATAATTGCACCGCGTGGTCGGGTGTGCTAGTAGATTATATATTACTTCGCTTCGTGTAATAGCTCTGCGCTCTTACAATACTTTCATTTCCTATTCACGGCCGTACTGACATTTATACTGAATAATAGCCCCCTAACATTGTTACATCGGCTATTTCTTTATGCAGCGCATACGTCAGTGCTGCCACTAATAATATATTCGTGGTACCGAAAAGGTTAATCGAATATGTGGACAATACGTGAAATGCCAAATTATTTATCATTTCAAATGCAACACGAAAATGTTTCATTTTATTACTACATATTTAAGGCTATTGCTTTGATTTTGTTTTTCTGTTGTATCATTTTCGTCCAATAGTAGGTTTTCAATTGTCTTTTAGATGTTAATTTTTATTTCGAAGGTCTACGATTCCTTGAATAGTTGGCATTCCACAGGGATCAAATATATGCTCAGCAATGTTATGGTTCGTTTCGTGTGCCAGACAAATCATTACAAATGTTATTACCACTACAATAATACTTGATTGCTGTCAATCATTTTTATTATTACCGTAATAGCGATGTAACGATTTTCATTTACCTATTTCTAGAATTTTATTAGAACTCAATTTAAATCGCAGTATAGAGCTCTGATCGATTAACACGTTCTAAATTAAAATATCATTTAAATTTATATAAACACATCTAGTTATTTAACGATAATTATATTTAATCATAATACCATTACACCAGGTCCCTCAATATTTTTAAAATCTAACAGAGTATTCGCCGATCGTAACAAATAATATTAAGATTAAATGAGACAATATACAAACGGATTGGCTCTAGAGGTATTCTATTCTAGAATTTAGCAGTATCTTTGAAGGAAACGTTTTCAATTGTCTACTATTATTTTCAATAACATGAAGTATCATCTATGAATATAATTGTTGTGCAAGAACGGGGACTATTTGACTTTGTTACTTTATTTTCATAAGTTATTCGGCTATACTTGACGTTCTTACATTTGCGAACCGTTATTTTTCCAAAGTATACTGACGTAGTGTCACTGAAAAGCAACGGTTCTCAAGTGTAATGCAGTTATTGCACGACCCTAGCATATCAACATTGCAGGGCCCGTACGCAACAAGTCTTCAATGAGCGACGACTCCTCCTCGGATGCGATGGAGCTGGACGAGACTGCTATGGCAGACCAACATCTAGAGCTGAATCTGCGGCGGCTGCGTGAAGAAGAACGTCTGTTGCTGGAGCGGCAGGCGACCATGGAAGCCGGTGCTGTCGACGACCTCACAGCACAGCAGCACCAAAACGCGCTGCGGCTTAACCACGTTAGTAGCACTTCTGATCCACCGTGAAAATCATTATCTCTTATACGTTCCACGATTTTACTGAGTAGGGTTTTCAATCACAAATAAATATTTAGTCCTTCTGCTCTACAAGTGAACTTCACGCGTGGCAACATCACCCTGATAATAAGATGAAATTACATAAAATATAGGTCACACTGCAGAGTAGTGCGGTTGCCGGTTAGCTGAAGTCTATGTCCGTTGCAGCTGCGCCAGCACGAGCTGCAGAAGCAGCTGGCCGTGATCGCGGCCCGCGCGGCCCGCCGCCAGCGCGCGCTGGAGGCGCAGCGGCTGGAGCGCGCCGAGGCGCTCGCTCGCCCCCGCGTCCTCTGCAACGTGCGCGTCAACCACCTGCACGCCGTTGAGGCCATGGAGACCGACGTCTGACCAACAGGTCGGTTGGCTCTATAATATAATTACGACATATATCTCCACAATCGCAACATTGTCTACACTGACTCCAAACTTACATTTTCCTTATATATAGCACACCAATCCTTTTTCGATTATAGAACACTTGGATGGAATTATAGGTCAAAGATCAGATGAATTCACGCTCTCAAGACCAGCACTCCATAGCTTACAATTGTATAATATTCTAGCGTCACCTAAATCGCAAAACATCCGATAACCATTGCAAGCACAACGTTCCATCAAGCTGAGATATTTTTGATAGGTTATGGACTATTTCAGATAATTTAATATTTTCAAAATATTCATCACTTCTTCAGTTATCCAAGTATACAATTGTCTATTTTCTAAATGTACATTTACACTTTCAAAGTATAAAAACAAAAAGCACCATTAAAAAACTGAACAAAGCCGGTCTTATGTTCCAATACGTTTAAAATAATACAATGAAATTCGGGTGCGTTGACTTTTATTTAGAATAATAAAGCTCAAGTAGAATTCATTAAATGCATTTGAAATGAATAGATTACGATAGGAGTCAATACATAATTAGCATCGGACATACACAAATAGTTTGAATTGAACACAAAAATCATAGAGGCTCGACAAATATTGAATACTGGCCTGTTTTTGTGCGGTTAGTAAATATCACTATTGAAGGGAATCACATAATGGAATCGCGCCTTGTCTTTATATCCATTTCTTAAAGTGCTATATTCAGTTTCAGCTTCTGAAAACGATAAAGCCTGCAACTCATTTTACATTCCACTTGGGCATGGATTTCTTCTACATCAGTGTGAGGTTTATACATAGTTGTAATATTGTCATGATATTAACACTTCGTTACTTCGTCATTTCATTTTATCAGACAACCATTCGGCTGGACCGCTACAAGGTAATTGATTATGCACAATTTCATTATTATTATTCTTTATGTTCATTTATTTCTTAGTGGCTTCCGTTCTGTTTATTAATCTGCTTTTTTCTATGACTTTAGTAGTTCAACATTAAGTAATATCATTTTAAAATTACAATTACAATCTGTTCAAAACCCCACCTATGAACTTTTCATATTTGTTTTGTTTGAAGCGTCTAAATTGATACATAATATACAAAAATCTCTTGCGTTTGTAAAAGAGAGTAGATATAATAAGATTGTTGAGAAAAAATTGTAATGTTTACCGTAAAATTCATTACTACATTGACTTGGTGAGGTCTTTGAGTTTGACAAATTTGTTAGATTTAATTATAAGCATTATGAAAAGCTAACGATTTATGTCATTAAGTTAGAGAGACATCGTTCAAACGTTTATAATACATATAAAAAACACCTTTAACAAATATGTAACGAACTAGGCGGTTGAAATTATAACTATAATTTCTTTACACGCTATTCGTAAGAAAGCGGAAACGAAAATAGTTTTGTATGAAATATCGAATTGCAGCTTGCACTGGAAATCCATTTAAGCGGACAGGTTCACTGGCTCCCGGGGGATAAAACGTTACAATCGGCCCCGCTATTGACAGCGCTCCCGTTTGTTTGCGTAGTCAATCGGGAATGGGATCCAATAAATTCTAACTTCTATCGAATAAACGACTCCAGCCTCCCCAGCTTTATTCGTTTGCATTGCCCATCACCATTCGACTTTTGTTCGTGAATGTACATAGCTGGCTCTCGCAAACCGTAGGTAATTGCTTTCCATGCACCACTGAAACTTTCACCTTCAATCATTTCGAGACAAAAATTAATTGTAAATAAAATACGTACACGTTGTAATTGACGAAACGTGCTTTAAATTGGACTACGATGAATCTGCTGATGTTATAAAATTCAATTTGCTGTCCTTCACACAACTCAGTACCGTGACAGAAAAATTAATAAGCTTATATTGCAGTACTAATAAAACTGATATACGGCCGATATCTTTGGCAATCGCAGATACTCGCAAAGCTCTGTATTCCTATATAGAATCAAAAGTATTCTATAGCGTTGGTGAACATATTGCAACCACGCAATCATTGTACATACATACTCGTATGTATATTGAACTCTCATAAACGGCCAGAAGCGCATTAAGTCAGTGTTATCGGGTCTCATCTCGTGGGTGAATGCCAATGTAGATGTTCGGATATTGTTGTCCACCAATGTAAATGTGGATAATAATGTAAATTCAGTTCAGTATTAACTGAACGATATAGCTATCATCAAAAAGTGAGCTTATACCTAATACAATAACGACGAATAGTTAATCTAAACAACAGATTACTGGCTTAAATAAATTTGAACCAATATACTTACAAAGACTTGAACGAGATTATATATTTTTAATCCATTGAACTGACTCTGAGCGTTATTAGTGTCACAATAAATAAATTTTATACCAACGTGGCAAATGTCTCGTGAGACAAGGAATATCATGGTCTATCCGATGCCTCTGAGAGGTTGAGGGAATCTTAAGGACAACTGCAACAACTCTGCAGTGATGCATGAGATGATGATAATGCATCTTTCGCAAGCCACGTGCACTACACCTCGGCTCTCATCCCAGCATTAACAATTCACGCCAGCCGAACGCGCACCACTTCACCCGACTCCGTTCAAGTTCACACTCCTGACACCGAAACAGAAATAACCAGACCGCTTCGAAATGTGACGTAGCGGAGGCAGTTCACAAACTTCTATTAATAGCGGGATGCTTTGAAATTGTTTCGCGGTTTAATTGTCGTGGCGGCTGCGTCTATTCTGTGCTATATCTTCTCGGTCACTCATACTAGTATCAATACGATAACACTAACACATTAAATAATAGTGACTGAGCTTGTATACGCGTGTACGTGCCTGCGACGCGTCACACTCTTAGTAATGGATATCACAGCAAATTTCTAAAATCAATTAAAATTATGTATAGGTACATATTTTTTGTACGACAGCGTGCTTTTTGTTGTTGAATGTCCAATTTATTTCCCTTCGAGAAACAATTATTTTGTTGTAAAATTTATAACATAATACACATATTTGTGTTATTTAAATACGCAACCAAACAAACTCATCAACATTGAAATACACAAAAATTCACGCAAACGGTTTAATCCCTACAATATCACTTTTGAATTGATTCTCAAACTATTTTGAATTGATTCTATAACTTCAAAATCTTCTAAATTTAATTCTAAACTTCACAAACATAAAATTTCGGTTGGATTTTTTTTAAAGTTATAGTTTCCAACAAAATTTTAAGTACGGTAATTTTTTTTTATTCATGTGTAAATGTAAAACAGTGAAATCTTATGCGGTATAATAATAATAATAATATTTACTCGCATCGTTTATAGCTTTAACAATTATTCTAAGCTCTATCTTGTATTGTACAGTTACTACACACTAACATCGTCACTTATATTACTACACTGATTGTCACAATCTGGCAAATACAAAAAATTAATGATTTTTTTGAATTTTGTACTTCCAGTCGTTGTTGAAGTACATCATTCGCACAACAGGATGGTGTAAGTTGATATTGATATAAAATTATGCATGGCCCTCCTTAGTGCCGTTGTTTCATGAACCGCAGCCAGACGTAGACACAGCGGTGTAATTACGCCATTAACCACAAGGTCTTGTTGTAGTGACGTTTCAATCCTAATTTATAATCTCACGCGTAATATATAAAGTATCCGAGTCTTTGAAGTGTCAAAAAATATCATTTATTTCGACTCATTGACAAAACGTCTCGTTTAAATACAGTTTTCCATTCGGACCGATTCTACATAAAGTTCCATCACCGAGGACCTTGTTGGTGTAAAGCTACATACACCACGCGGCTGGGTTAATGAAGCTTCGGTTTATATGTGATAGTCCCTGGTGCTACACAGTCAGCGCTCGCAGAAATCTTTATAGCTGATATAAAAGTGTGTGCAAACACTCACCTCGAGAATTCTAAAAACAAAGTATAAGAAAGTCGTGTTACGGCGATCGATGAAATTGACGCCCAAAATTTATTTTTATTCGTATTAGGAACGCACGCGCATCGTCCATTACCTACGCCCTGTAACTAGAAAGGCATGATCCTCGATCATTAAACGTTATTGGCTCCGGTCAATTGTTTTATTTATTTATAGAAGAATTACTTTTAAAAGACTTATTATCTATGTTATTGAGCAATGTTTGATGAAGCTGTTATACGTATAATTATGTACTCGTATAATATTTAAATGAAAATATTATGTACTATTTGATCTAAAGACATTAAAATATGCAGTGAGGTATTAACAATGGAGGTGATCGTGATTGCAGAAACGTTTTATAAAGCTATTTAGGTACAATAAGCGGAGGCCAACATCTGGCTGTGTAACGTTTTCCACCGAATCATTGACTTGTGAGCACCCTCTGTGTTGTGTGTATCTGTGTTCTATAATATCTCGTTGTATGTATATTACAATTGGCAACCAGTTCGCGATTAATCTACGTTGAGTCGTGGAACGTCAAAATTGTTTTAGAAACGTATTCCCACTAGTTATGTGAACGTACAAGACAACGTTCGGGTTGTTACTGTGGATTTAGTATCTGTGTCTCTGTGGTTTGTATGATTGATTAGCATGTCGCTCCCTACGAATGTCGCACGAATATTACATATATGTACAGTTTATGTTACACAGTTTTAGCATTTGGATGCTTGCGTGAGTCCGCCCGAATTTCTCAAAATTTCCACACAACGCTCGATAGGATTGTCTCGAAATCATCTTGGGGTTAAATTGATGCAATAACTCACTGACAAATGATCGTTTTACAGGGAAATATTGGCACTGGTCTCGTGATATCGTCTGATACAATTGGCAGTTCGATTCCAAATAGTAACGAAACACAATTCGGTCGGACTCGATTATAATCGAATTGAATCAATCAAATTGCGAATAAACACTATTGGCATATTGACTGTGAGTGTAGGAGTCGGAATGAGCTCCGAGTCACACTCGTATCACTTCGAGCGCTACTTGCTGAAAAATGCCATGAAAATGCCCACAATCTGTGCCGCGAAGGAAGATTTTGAGCAAGTTCGAAGGGCACCCCCAACTTTAAGCATTGGCGTCGGTTAGTCGAGCATGGCTTGTGTACCCGCTGACGATCCCTCAATAGCAAATGTGTTAATATTAAATTTTTCTTATTATTGTCTTTACAGCAACTGAGCAAACGAACATGTTTCGGGTGTATGCGATTACTTTTTTACGTTTTTCGTATTTATAATATGATTTTAACAGCACACGATTCTGGCTGTAATAATATTTTTCTGCTATTTTAAATTTGATGCAACATTTAGGTATACATAGGTACATACATTAATAATATCAACATACATATCACGTTACATACATGTCCATTTATTGTGTAAATGTTTCAGCAACACTGACCGCTACATAGTTCATATGTAACAATCTAAATTATAGCCTCAAGTCGAGAGCTGATACCACTGATTGTAATGGTTACATGAAAAGCTTAAACACAACAGAATTTAAATGCTTTAAATGTCGTGAAAATCGGTACCATCAAAGGGAGTTTTCTGATATGGTTGTAACGTATCCGTTTCAGATAAGGCGAGCGTTGTCGAGTCATGCAGTGCGCACGCGCACGCCGTGTGGCGCAGCCGACTGCCGGCGCGCTCGCCGCCATTGTGCCACGTGTGAATGACCACGCAAAACGCCTGCCCCCGCACCCGCCTCATGGCCCCCCCCCCCCCATCGACGAACTTATTAAGTGCTTAATTTAATCACACCCTATATGTATTTAATCATAATCACATTAATCAATCCCTTCATCAATATATCTATAAATATGTAGTACAACTGGAAAACGATACAAATTGAATATTCGCATGCTACGAGCGCGACTCCCGCGGCTCGCAGTTGTGTAAATAGTCTCGGACCGCTTTTCGACAGCTTGAACACTTTCTACATTTCGATACACATAAATAAAGATAAGAATAATTTTAGCTTAACAGAAGAATTAGTTTTAATAATAGGCCTACTTATACCTATTCACGTCTTCTTTCGCAATGAACATCCGGGCGCGATTGGAGTCGCACTCGAAGCAGCACACGACAAAGATTGACGAGCCTCGAGCCCGGAACGCCAGACGCGATGCGTGTCGTTGCGCTGCCCGGCGCAGCGGGCTTTCGCGCATCACCGTACCGCATCGGTCACTTCCATTGATAAGGACACTGCACTAGGAGGTGAACCCAGCTCGGTACACGGAAACGTCAGCGTGACGCTCACGCATTCAGGGGTATGACACGTGCCCAGCACTAGGGTCGCGCACACCGGCCACCCGCGCGCTTACCGCCGGGCTGCATGGCGCCCGGCCGCGCTGGCCGATAACGCCGCAGAAGGTTTTGCAAGTAACCCCAATAGTCGGGATGACAGGTTTGGAACGTGATTACGATCGGATTGATTTTCGAATGCTTGCGGCTAAGTGGAAGCGTTCAGGAGGAGGCGGGCACCGAACGTCGCCGGCCTCCCGGATCCGTATGTAGTTATAAGTTATTTATGTTAAATGTTGTGAACAGTGTTATGTGTATAAGCGTGCAACGTGGCGCCACTGTCGCGCCCCTTCTTCAACTTACTGTGTGTTTTGTAACAGCCTCGGATACTGTTCCACGCGCATCACCTTAACGTAGTTTACTGATTGTCTACATGTAGCGTTTAGATGTTTAGACGTGTACTTGTTTGTGATTGGTTATAGAATACTTTACTTCATCAGACATGGACGGTCATGACGTCAGCGACGTGATGCCAAGTATAAGGAATGTTTGAATTCTCTCGTCAAACATTTCGGCTCATAGGCAGTAGGTCTCTAAACCTCGACGCACACGAGGTGAT